>CM076981.1:37973407-38148407 GCA_039105355.1 Benthosema pterotum | reverse complement strand
CGCTCAGGGTTTGCATGGTATTTTGTCTCTGTGGTTTTTGGAATGGATCTGGAGCAGTGTTGCCAACTGCCAAAATCCAAAATGCACTAGTGGCACTTCCAAAATGCACTAGAATGCGCTATAGCAGTGGGTTTTCAACCATTTTCATATACCCGGGCCCACTATTTATTCTGTATTTTAGCCACGGAGGATCCACTATTTGATGTTGAGTTTTGTCTCTCGGTCTAATTTAGGAGAAATAACTGGCAAAATGTTGGTCAAAATAGCAATTCTTCTACATTTTCTAAATATGTAGATTCTTGAAAATTAGGTAATTCAGGTGTTTAAATATAATTTAACTCTTGAGAGTTACAGCTCTGAGGGACCATTTGGTTACCAATGGTCCTTTCTAGGATGGAAGGAGGACTCTATCATAGGAGGAAAAATGGTGAAAAACGAGGGTTTTATCTCTGGCGCCTGTTAACCAATTTCGCCCCAACTCAACAGCAAAAAAGCACTTGATTTTCTGCCAGGAGTTTTTCCACATATTTTTTGCGCTAGGGGGGTCTGAAAAAAAAAGAGCTAAAGATAGCGACAAATCCGCCAAGTTGGCAACACTGATCTGGAGCCGACTGGAGAAAAGGCAGGATCCTTTCTCTCTCTGTCTTCCCCCCTGGTGGAGTTCTTTCCACCGACACAGTCGATACCACCCAGTGCTATTGACCTGACATATTGACGTGAAGGGGCCGGGCTGCTAAGAGGCATCTGGCAACGGCACATTGAGCATGCAGCCGCTCAGAGTCGGAGGGGGAAAAGAAACCGGCGCTATATGGAGGCAACGCTATATGGAGGGAAATGTTGGATTCCTTTTCCCCCCCATCAGACAAACATGCAATAGGGCGTCTAGTCATCCACTATTTTCTTATCGTATTATACCAGTGGTTTTCAACCTTGATAACCAGCCCGGTCTCACAGATGGTACTACACTATGCACGGAATGCCACCTACGAATTGCGTGCATACACTACTAGTTAAAGCAAAAATCTGTGAATATGTACTTGGGCGTGGTTTTGACAAACACAGAAATGGTTACTTGGGGGTGGGGCAGTTTGGGTTTCATAATATTTACTACTCTGTCCCGAACACATCGCAACTCGGACGCGGCTGAGTCGGCTCTGCCGACCATCGTAATGCTCACAGCAATTCGCTCGGCTAGCGCCTCGCTCAGTGGTGCTTCACAATGCTCATGGTCGGCAGAGACGGCCCCGCTCTGTCATTTTCAGTGGAGTATATGCAAGTATAATATGCACAGATTCATTGTAGGCGAATATGCACGGATTTATTGTACGCGAATATGCACAGATTTTTGCCTATTCTAGGCGAGTATGGACAGATTGGCACCTCTGTGCATATTCGCCTAAACCTCATGAGACTGGTTTGCGATAACAGGGCCCACTATATTTATACAGCATTTGAGCTACGGACCACCATTTTAGCACCACAGACCGCAAAACTAAAGATTTCTTTGGCTTTTGTCCACAATTCCAGGCTGGATTTGGAAAATGCGCAAGTTTGCACTTTACCTAGTAGCACTCTCCTGATCTAGTTATTTCTGTCTACTCCGTCTCTGTGGAAAGATCCGAATCCCACCTATCAGTAGTGACATTGCGAATCCTGCAGGCTATCTGAGAGTGTGCAAATGTTGGAGGAAAATATTGGATATGTCCCTCTTTCGGGCAGCAACAGCCCTCCTGAGAGCTCAGTTTTCTGACCTCTCAATGTCGCAACATTTCGGCTGGTCCGAGTGTTATTTGGGCAGAGCCTTCATGTATCCCTACATACCTTGGGAGGTAGAGCAGGTTGTCCAGTGTTCCATGGGCCGGGGGTTTGATTCCCGGGCCCTCCTGTCTACATGTGTGCTGGTTGGTACCTTGTATGGCTTTTCTGCCACAATCGGTGTATGAATGTGTATGTGAATGGGTGAATGTAATGCACTATGTAAAGCACCTTGGATAAAGGCGCTATATACTGTATATTCACCATTTACCATTTAATTCAATTAATTGCTTGGGGGGGGGGACTAAATACAGTATATTCAGATGGTGATCCACAGACAGATACAGATAATTCTGGAGGTCCATATCAGGGGCGGATGTAACATTTCCCAATTGGGGGTGGTATGGGGGTGGCTGAAGCCGCACCCAAGTATAAGCATCAATATTAACATCAGTTGTTGTTGAAGTTGCAACAGGCATGCAGCATGCATGAAGATAAAGGTCTGACTCAGAGAGTTTTCTGTTTTCAATGATGAAATGCTGTTGGTTTAGTGGTGTGACGACTGTAGTTAGTTGGTAGCAGTAGTAGTGTTTCAAATTAATTATAAGCACTTTAATTTGAAATATCTTTGTTTGTAATTTGGGTTGTTTTGCATGCCATCATGTTTGGTGGGGCAGTCTGTGCATTTAGGGGGGCATTGCCCCCCCATGCCTAGATCCGCCCCTGGTCCATAGCTTGAGCACCAGTGATACAAACATGTTTTTCAGAAGACATTTAGTACAATCTGCTCTCGGCTTCATAATGGGCTAATCAGAGCCACGAGGATGTTTGTAAACATTATTAGATTACAGACAGATTAAATAAGTCACACTTCCATGGCATCATGAAATACCAGACCAATTGAAATTAATTTAAGAAGGATTAAATCCAATTATTGTGTAAAAAGGTGTTGCTGCCAGCAGAATTATAGTAATGTATGTTGTCATTTATATTGGCTCACAGACAAACGCTCATAATAACAAGCTATACATACAGTAAGTAATGTCTCTGTGCTGAACAAATGTGTTAATTGTCACACCACATCTCCACTAGCTAAAGAGTGCTGGGTTGCACCTTGAAAATAGCTGATCTACAAGCTCTCTGAGCATGGTTGAGAGCGATGGTCAGCTCAAGCATGCTTGCCTTGTGACCAGGGGCAGATCTAGGCATGGGCATGGGGGTGGGGGCAATGCCCCCCTAAATGCCCTGACTGCCCCACCAAACATGATGGCATGCAAAACAATCCAAGATATTTCAGTGCAAAGCCGCCCCCATACCATTTTCTCCTGCCACCCCAATTGGGAAAGGTTACATTCACCCCTGTATGTGACGTATTTAAGACCCTTGGCGCCCTTTACATTGAAAATCCAAAAGGGGAGTGGTCAGAGATGGGTGTAACTAGTAACATTATTACTTTTCTCTGTAACGAGTATTACGAGATTACGTCCTGTGAAACAGATAGGCAGTTATTGAGATATCTGTGTGTCTGAATGGGGGTGCATGAACGGGCACTCTCAGATTGTCCTATTTAGTAATGCCACTAAAAATACCATTTTTAATTGTCTTTTGTCCACAATACCAGGCTGGATTCGAGAAACAAAGCACTCAAACATACAGATCAAAAATGACCATTAATCTTCTACATTCTCTAGTTGTGTAGACTTGGGCTAATCTAATTCACAGATGAATATTTTAACGCTCTCAAAGAGTTACATCTGGTTAACCAACTTCCTATTATTTAGACTGGGGACCACCTGGAATCCTCTCAGGGACCACTGGTGGTCCCTGGACCACCTGTTGAAAACCCCTGCTTTAAGCCATTGGTATGCATGCCATCCACACCCCCCTTCTCTAAGAAGTCCAATGACAGCGACTGAAACCAGGCAGATCATGCATATTCCAATGAGACAGGGAATAACAATGAGGTGGGCGGGGGGGTGGGGGGGTGCAGTGAGGAGTCCCTTTAAATTCCAACATTTTATCCTCAAATTGATTAATGATCATTTGTATATAGTCTGTGTTAATTAGATTAGCTCTGTTAACAGTTTCACGCCTAGGCAATAACCAAACCATGATCAGAGAGAGCATCTCTTTTCCCCAATCCGTCTGCATGTGTTTGATCTATTCCTCTTCTGCAGCGAGCCCTTTAATTGCATCGGAAAACACGCAAGAACAACAGTTACAGCGCACACACACACACACACACACACACACACACACACACACACACACACACACGTTTTCCACTTCAAAAGATGCGCCGCGCGGCCACCTCTCTGGTGTTGGGGGTCCCCTTCACTATTTAGGTCAACGGCCTCCGCTCCATTACATGTCCCGCTTGCCTCCACTGTGTCTTAAATTGCCCAGCAGGCAGGTGCCATTAGAGCGGTTTTGTTTGCAAGGTAAGCAGCTATGGGAAGTGACAGCGGTAGAATTACTAATGCACTTTGGCTGTCATTTCCATGTGAAAGCCCCTGCAGGGAAAGGCCCTGATTAAATTGATATTCCACCGTCCTGCGTGGTTGTCGTGCATCACGGTGGCGCCTCGCCGTTCATTAGCATATGAGCGTCACTGTGGCTGGGTGGGAAAACCTTGTATGTCAGAAAAAAAAGCGCCCAGGGCCGGATTTAGCCAGCCCTACTACGATGGGCTGGAAGAATGGCAGGGTGGAAGAATGGCAGGGTAGGCAACTCCAAAGTTTTTTATATTAAGCATTCTATAGTTGTGCAGACTTGGGGCTAATTCACACAATGAATATTTTAACTCTTGAGAGTGTAAAAATGAAACCAAATGGACCCGCAAGGGTCCATTTGGTTTCGTTTTTACGCTCTCAAAGAGTTACATCTGGTTAACATCTGGTTAAGTTGTCTTCTCCCGCTATCATAAGCTACTATGATTATATTAGGAGGAATCGGCGGAATGCATGAAACATGGAGGTACGAGGTTTCTGGCCAGCAGCGATGATGGGGTTTAGATGACACAGAGAGAGAGAGAGGTCTGCCTGGCGTTAATGTTGGAGAAAGCATTTGGAACACACCGGCGCTGTAACTAATTCTCTGATTATAATAGAGGTGCATTATGCAGTTGATTAATGATTCGATTCATACTATTAGCAGTGTATGTAAATTGTGAATGCAATTTGAGAGGGCATGTAGATACCAGTTTATAAGTATATATACGTTGTATATAGTATATTAAAGTGGTTTTCTTTGTTTGGAAAAATGGGACTCTGCCATTACCTTTCGGAGTCTACATTTTACGCTCTTTGGTATAAGGCAGCATTGAAAGGTCAGTTGCATAGCGTGCACTGGCGTGCGTGTGTGTGTGTGTGTGTAACTAGCTTATGTGTACAGTAATGCAGTGGCAAATCCATTGCTCAGTGACCTGGCTTTAACCGGAGTGGCTGTTTGACGGACGGCACACTGGGACAAGGCCTGTCCATCAAGTGTGCTCTCGGAGAAAGGACAAACACAAGCCTGACCTCAGGCAGGCCAGATCTACTCACTTACGCACCACAGCAGTGTTTTTCTTTTTTTTCAACCTTTTCCGTACCATGGGGCCCACTATTTATTCAGCATTTGATCCACGGACCACCACTTGATGACTTTCACCCCCACAGACCTACCAAAACTAAAGATTTCTTTTGGTTTTGTCCACAATTCCAGGCGGGATTTGGGAAATAAAACGGACAAACATACAGATCAAAATGACCGTTAATCTTCTAGTTCACATGATGAATATTTTAACTCCTTGAGAGTGTTGTAAACATGAAACCAAATGGACCCGCAAGGGTCCATTTCGTTTCATGTTCACGCTTTCAAGGGTTAAAATATTCTCAAGAGTTAAAATATTCATCATGTGAATTAGCCCAAGTCTACATAACTAGAGAGTGTAGAAGATTAATTACCATTAATCTTCTACATTCTCTAGTTGTGTAGAATTGGGCTAGTTCACATGATGAATATTTTAACTCTTGAGAGCGTAAACATGAAACCAAATGGACCCGCAAGGGTCCATTTGGTTTCATGTTTACGCTCTCAAGAGTTGTACCCGGTTATACAACTGACTCATTTAGCTGGGGACCACCTGGAATCCTCTCAGGGACCACTGGTGGTTCCGTAGACCACCTGTTGAAAACCCCTGCAGAACAGCATAGCACAGCCGTAGCACGTCACGACAAGGCAACAACTCAATACAAATAAGGCGAGTGCCAACGCACCTTCTAAATTGCAATAGACCTCCAGGTTAAGCCCGTCCCAAACCGCTATGGTCTAATCTCAGCTGAGCATGAACATGTGATAGACAAACCTCTCCACCAATAGCTTTCTTGTATAATAAAACATTGTTTTAAAAAAATAAATGTCACACACACATTTTTACAACTGCATATAGGGCATGCCTCGCTGCACTAGTGTATTTGAAGTCCTTCTGTAATTTTTTTTGGTACCGCATAACCTAAAAAAAACGGGTGAAATTCCCTGCGTTCCCTGCGGCATCATAGCCGACCGTGTTAACGCGGCAAAAAACGCAGCGGCGACGGTGGCGAACGATAGCTCTGGTTATTTAGCGCTAAAGCAAATATTTAAAGTCGCTCGCTTCAAGACATCATCACCACCGCAAATAAATGAACTGAGCTCCCTGCAGCCGCTTTACGGGCCGCACCCAGCCCCCCCCCCTGCTGTCACCAAACCTAAAAGGATATTGGATCCCCAGGATTCCCCGGGGAGCAGCCTAGCGCTTAGCAACCCCGACTTCCTGGTGGCACTTCCTCTCCGTCTCTCCCAGCGAGACGCCAGGCTCTCTGACTTTGAAGTCTGCGCGAGGCCCTGATGATAAATATGCTAATGTGTCTGGAGGTGACTCCACGTTAGCAGAACTCCGCGCTGCGAGAGAGGAGAGGAAAAGAGACACCCACAGTGTTGCCAACCAGGGGCGGATCTAGGCATGGGTATGGGGGGGGGGGGCAAAAGTAAAGTTCCACGTCGCTGTGTTGTGGAACAGCGGTCACGTTGCGAGACAGATAATCAACGCAATGTTTTTTTCTGTGAGTAGCTGCGCTGCAGTAACCACAGAGTGATTGAGGAGATGGCAGCCGGTGGACTGTGACGTGTAAGGATAGGGGGCGGGTCGCGCTTTTGCATATAAAGCTAATGGGGAAATTGTCATGCACAAATAAATTCATTATTATTGTTGTTGTTGTCTCCACCGAAGGTGGGGACTATAAAACGCCCTCCGTCCGTGCACGTTCTAAGTCTGTCTGTGGCACGACGAATCTGTCCGTCCCATGATTACAGCATGATGAGGTAATCATGGGGACTGTGTATGTTTGTCTCCACCGAAGGTGGGGACTATAAAACGCCCTCCGTCCGTGCACGCGGCCCGTCCGTCCCCCGAATCTGTCCGTGGCACGACTGTCTGTCCGTGCACGCAGACCGTCCGTCCCCCGAATCTGTCCGTCGCACGACTGTCTGTCCGTGCACGCAGCCCGTTCGTCATGACGTCATGACGACGTTATAGTTGATACACTAGTACCAGTGAACGTTCAAACCTGAGCACAGACAGTGGAGACCTGGGTACAGGTGTCTAGGAGGAACCCTGCGCTTGAGAAGCTTGAGATGACGTCATGATGAGGTCATAGGTATGAAGGTCATAGGTCATAGGTATAAAACGCCCTCTGTTCGTGCACGCAGCCCGTCCGTCCCCCAAATCTGTCTGTCCCACGACTGTCTGTCCGTGCACGCAGGCCGTCCGTCATGACGTCATGACGACGTTATAGTTGATACACTAGTACTAGTAGACGTTCAAACCTGAGCCCAGACGGTGGAGACATGGGTACAGGTCTCTAGAAGGACCCCTGAGATTGAGAAGCTTGAGATGACGTCATGATGAGGTCATAGGTGTGAAGTAGGGATGTGAAAAAAAGTCGGAAACCGACACGATTGTCGACACGTGCTGACGTCGACACAAAAAAGTACGAGTCGAAAATCGCCTCTTTTTTCTTTTTTTTTTATATTAATGATTTTTATTTTGTATTCTTTGCAATTTCTTGTTCAAAAAACGTCACAACGTTACTGTTTTCAAGGGAAGAGAATTGCTTATTTCGGGTATTAGGCTACTATCAGTCACTGTAGTGAGACCATGTCTGTGCTGCGCGCGTCTGTGCCGCCGCGCCGTCCTCCTCCTCCTCGGCCCGGCTTTCCCCCGAGTAGGAGAAGGAGGCGGCGGCAGCGGCCCTCGTCTGCACTCGCCAAAATGCGTCTTCCCCCTGCGTTCTGTCCCGGCGAGTCGGGCTCCTGCCTGCACCCGCCGCAATGATTGACTTTTATTTTGCCGAGCAGGCGCCTCTGTCGAGGCCGAAATGGAGCGTTACGTATGGGAGAAAGCTATCTCTCCTGCACAAGACCGAGGTCTCACATGGGGGGGAGAGCGAGGAGAGAGAGAGAGAGAGAGAGAGAGGAGAGAGAGAGAGAGAGAGAGAGAGAGAGAGAGAGAGAGAGAGAGAGAGAGACGCGTGCTGCTGGTGGTTAATACAACAAGCCTATATTATTTGTACTTATCTTGTCCAGTGTTCTGTTTCACGTTGTTTGGCCATGTCTAACAGCAGACGCAGGGGAAAGCAAAGATGCAGGGAATCCGTCGCAAGGAAAGAGGAAAACTCCTCTATCAAGTCGATTAGGCTACTAATGAATGTGGAATGCCAGGTGCGGGTGCGTGTCTGTCTGTTGCGTGGTGCGCTCTGCGCACTGGCACTGCTCTGCCATGCGCTTTGCTTTGAGAACATGCCTGATCATTGTGGAGCGCAGTATGGAATGTTCTCCTCAGATATGAATATTTTGGTATTATATATTGCTCGATTTCGCGGTCCCGCTTATTTTATCTTGCACCTCTCCCTCCTGCTGGCATTTTCATGCCGCCCGTGCTGCAACATTTTGCGTTGGGTCCCGCCGGCGCCGCGGGCTAAAAAAAATAAATAAAAAAATCGATTGATTTTCGACAATGGGCCGCGACACGTCGACATTGCAAATATGTGTCGATTAACATCCCTAGTGTGAAGGATGGCTGACAGCATTATAATTGGGTTCAAGGTTCAACGTTTTTTATTTGTCATGGTTTTCCACAGTGTTAAGACAATAACAATACAATAAACAACTAGTACCAGTGAACGTTCAAACCTGAGCACAGACAGTGGAGACCTGGGTACAGGTGTCTAGGAGGAACCCTGAGCTTGAGAAGCTTGAGATGACGTCATGATGAGGTCATAGGTATGAAGGTCATAGGTCATGGGTATAAAACGCCCTCTGTTCGTGCACGCAGCCCGTCCGTCCCCCGAATCTGTCTGTCCCACGACTGTCTGTCCGTGCACGCAGGCCGTCCGACGGCCTGTATGACGACGTTATAGTTGATACATTAGTACTATCAGATTTTGCATATTTTTTTTCACCCAATCCTTTCGTGTTTTAAGATCGCATAATGGCGTTTTGCATAAAAGATATTTCTTCTTAAACCCTGTGACTCCCGTTACACTCATCACAATAAAGGACGGTTGATAATGAACAAAAAAGTCTCTACCTATAACCACTATTTTTTTAATGCCAAATTTTAATTATTTTGTTTTCTTCAAATAATAACAGCATCGACAACTATATTCATTATTTTTATTTTTTATTTTTTTAGAAACTATTTTGAATTCTGCACTTTTTATTTAAAGAATAATATCATCAATTCTTACCTTTTTTTTATCCCAAAGAAAAGTTAATGTTAAAAACATATTTATGACCCCAGATATTTTTTCTTGAACTATTACATAGAATTTGAATGATTTTTTATTTCCAACTGAAATGAAATGGAAATTTCAAATTCAGAAAAGACATTAGTGTTTTATATATATTAGAATAATATCATCAATTGCTGAGCCCGGACGGTGGAGACCTGTGCCCCGTAGGGGCACAATCTTGTTCAAGGATGTGTTAATTTGAAAAAAAGGGCTTCGTCAGTCTCTTGCTAATATTATGCTCAACAAAATTGTGCCCCTACGGGGCACAGGTCTCCACCGTCCGGGCTCAAGAATTGATGATATTATTCTAATATATATAAGTACATAAATATTCTCAATCAAGCTTCTCAATCTCAGGGGTCCTCTTAGAGACCTGTACCCAGGTCTCCACCGTCTGGGCTCAGGTTTGAATGTGTACTAGTACTAGTGTATCAACTATAATGTCGTCATGACCTCATGACGGACAGCCTGCGTGCACGGACAGACAGTCGTGGGACAGACAGATTCGGGGGACGGACGGGCTGCGTGCACGAACAGAGGGCGTTTTATACCTATGACCTATGACCTTCATACCTATGACCTCATCATGACGTCATCTCAAGCTTCTCAAGCTCAGGGGTCCTCCTAGAGACCTGTACCCAGGTCTCCACCGTCTGTGCTCAGGTTTGAACGTGCACTGGTACTAGTGTATCAACTATAACGTCGTCATGACGTCATGACGAACGGGCTGCGTGCACGGACAGACAGTCGTGGGACCGACAGACTCAGGACGTGCACGGACAGAGGGCGTTTTATAGTCCCCACCTTCGGTGGAGACAATGACCCTGTGAAAGATCAGAGTGATTGATGCAGTCAGCGAGGAGTTGCGCCTGTGTCATTCATTCATTCATTTATTCATTCAGACGGACATTTCCTTATTTATACTATGGATGGATGGATGATAGTTTCTATGTTTTGGTCATGGCTGCCAGTTCCCACCTGATGTTGTGTGTGAGTCCAGACTGGTCCAGGCCGTGCTGGCTCACTGCTAGCTTACATAACATCTTCAAATGGGGACTTAACTCCACGATGTACGTCACGTCATCAACAGAACCGTGGTCTCCTCCGTATCCTCCAAACAGGACGATGCGATCCCCAGCCACGCAGCAGGACATATACTGTGGACACAGTCTCTTTCCCTTGGGCTCAACCTGCTTCCAAGAGAAGGTCTCGGGGTTGAGTTTGCACACATTGAAGTTCTTGAAGGAGGTCCTGCAGCCACCCACTATGAACAGCTCACCGTTGTAGGCAAAAGCCCAATGGGCGTAGAGTTCTCCTGGGAGGTATGCAGACGGTGCGTGACGACGTGTCATCCAGTTGCTGGTTTCGGTATCAAACACTCTGATGGCCTTGTTTTCCCACAGCCCCCCCACTCTGATGGCCTTGTTTTCCCACAGCCCCCCCACTCTGATGGCCTTGTTTCCCCACAGCCCCCCCACTCTGATGGCCTTGTTTTCCCGCAGCCCCCCAAATACAAACATCTTTGTTCCAATGACTGTTGCAGAGTGTTTCCACACGGGTGGTGGATACAGACAACCCCCAATGTCAATTAAAGTCCAGACCATTGTGGTGGTGTCCAACTTGAACGTGTCATTGGTGTCATTGCCCTCCTGGACATGACCTCCATGGATCAACATGACCTTGCCCAAGACGCAGGCTGAGTGGAAACACCTTGCCTCTGGGATAGTTCCGGTAACCTTGGGTGTGGACCACATGTGGGTGTCGACATTAAATCCATAAAGCACATTGTTGTACACCCATGGTCCTGGCTGGACTCCCCCCCAGATGTAGACTGAATTCTCTACCAGCACAGCTGTGTGTCCGTGATACACGGGGGGAATGTCATCCCTTTTAGTAGCCATCGGGGGTAGCACTTTCCGGCATAAGGACACTGTGTTGAAGACATGGACATCCATCTTGTCCTTGGTCATACAACTGTCAAGGTAGCCTCCAAAGGAATAAATCTGATTCCTTACTGCTACAGACGCGTGATTGGCTTGCTTTCGCCCCCCTCCTGCCTTGGAAAGAATCCAAGAAAACATCATCATGTCTGCCTGACCGTATGCCTGTGTCACTGTCTCTCTCTACATCTACAGTTGTTTTCATCGTGGCGTATGTTTATATCGGAAGTGACATCACATGCAACACACTGTTGGCATGCACACCTTAAAAGGATAGTCCAGATTTTTGTCTCCACCGTAATGTGGTGACGGTGTTTTGTACCCTGTCCGTCTGTCCGTGCACACGTCTGTCCACGCACGCATCCGTCCGTGCACGCGACTGTTATGTCACCCGCAGGGTGACAACAGCATGGTGGTGAACTGTCTGTCTGTTCACACATCTGTCTGAGCACGCGTTTGTCCGTCCACACACCTACTACGTCACCCGCAGGGTGACGTAGCAGCATGGTGGTGATTACGTTTACAGGCACCCACACACGCCTGTCCGTGCACACGTCTGTCCGTTCACACATCTGTCTGAGCATGCGTTTGTCCGTCCACACGCCTCCCGTGGTGGGAGTTCTGCTCTGGTTTTGGTAAAGAATCTATCAGAAACTATAATCTACTATCAGAACAAAGATCTATGCCAGAATGGCCTGTTGCAAATGAAGTTTGCAGATTTGGAATTCTGTTCATTTCCTTTCATTTCTACCTGAATTTAAACCCATTATAAAAATGAAATGTGAAATGTTAAATGCTGCAATTAATAAAAATGACAAAATGACTCCTAGCATCATTTAAGTGGGACTCATCCAAAAGACCCTCCCTTCATCCTGGGACTCATCAGATTGAAAAGTTATTTACATCACTGCTCCCTACATTTGCTTTCGTCATGATGACATTACAGCCAAACCTCACGCTGCGAGCTTGTAGATTTTTCACTAGGCCTATAGTTTGGGACCTGGACAAAGATATGGGCCTGGAGCCAAAAAAATTGGGAAGCAATTTTCAATTAATTTCAAAGGACCATTATTGGTATGAGAAAACGAACGTTTGCGTTGCCAAGCAAGCGTCACAAACACAATAGAATAATGCAGTTGGGAAAAGTATTTATACTGTTGGACAGGGGAACGCGTTTTGCGAGTCATTATGTCACATTTCATTGTTAAATGCATGTTATAACAGGGTATACAGGGGCGGATGTAACATTTGGGGGAGCAAGATAAAATGTTGGAGGGGCAAGAGAAAATGTTATGGGGGTGGCTTCATCGCACGTGTCGCTTCGTGCCACGGGCGATGAAGCCGTCCCCATACCCCATAGGTCTGACTCAGAGAGTTTTCTTTTTTCAGTGATGAAACGCTGTTGGTTTAGTGGTGACACAGCTGTAGTTGTAGCAGTAGTAGTGTTTCAAATCGTTTTAAATATAAGCATTTTAATTTGAAATATATTGGGTTGTTGGGCAATAAAAGCTAAATGTACCATTTTTGGGGGGGCGGGGGGGTCCTTGACGTGAGAGGAATACTTGAGAAACGCTGAGCTAGAAGAGGGGGTGTGCGTGACATTGTGCAACAGAAGAGATGTTATTTCCGAAACCATTTTTTTCTTCAGGAATTTCACATGGAAGAAACAATGCATTTGTATTATTATCACTCGTGTGATATAGGAGCGTGACACCACAGCACTCAACGCCCTGCTGTGAATTATTTAAAACGATTCGAGCGGTTATATAAAAAACTGTAAAAGAAGGACATGCAGAGATAGATTTCCGCAACGGTAAACTTTTACATCAAGCTTGAAAAGTACATGCGGCAGTTAATGGAATTCTGGAATTCATATATGTTTTTTCTGCCTGCCCTGTAGGCTTTTCTTGTGTCGTGTGCTATTCTGAAGGCTACCTTACTACTGTTGACTTGTGTGACTGAGACCTTGTGCTGTGGCAGGGGCGTTTTTGCCATTAGGCTGACTTAGGATCCCAGGCTAATAGGCCTCATATGGATAAATACATTGTACTTGTCCTCCATAACTAGAATTGAACATTTAAAACACATAATATGTTCTTTAGTTTAAAAATAGTTCATATTTTTATCCATTGGGGGGCGCCATTTTACTGTGCCTGTCATAGATATGACGTCACAGAAGATTTATCCTGGAGCCCCCCCTTACCGAATGGACCCTTAAGGGTCCAAATGGACCCGTAAGGTACCAGATGGACCCAGGGTCCATTTGGTAAGGGGGCTCCAGGGAAAATCTTGCCAGGGGCTCCAAATTGCTTAGAAACGCCACTGTACAGTACTGTGGCAAACTCTCTGCTGTGTGTGTGTGTGTGTGTGTGTGTGTGTGTGTGTGTGTGGTAGTGCAACGCACTAGTGGTGTGAGCGGTAGCAACGCAGAGCAAAATATGACACATTACACAAACCGTAGCATCAAGAACAAAACATGTCTGGAATATTTATTTTTAAATGACCTATTTGAGTTCAGAGGAGTAGCCTGTTCCTTTGAGACTGACGCGTGTAGATGTCCTTTAATTAAAATTTTATTAAAGGACATCTACACGAGTCAGTCTGAAAGGAGCATTAGGCTACTCCTCTGAGCAGTCCGAATAAACCTAAAGACATCATGAGGTGCTCATCATTAGGACTCTGTTTTGTGTTTGAAGAATTGTTCCATTCTTGTATAAGCCTGATGTCTCAAATCCTTGAAATGGAACAAGGCTAAGAAAGGGGAATTCCACCCATTTTCATTTTTTTTTACTGAGAGGATACAAATGGAACCAAATGAACCCGTTCATTTGGATGCATTTGCATCTCAGAAAAAAGAAGCGTCTAAAGAAATCCATTAACATGGTGAAAATACATCTTGATGATGTCATCAAGATGTTTCACCATGTTAGTGGTTTTCTTCAGACCTCTATTTCTTGGGAACACAGAATGGGGGAACTTTTTTTTATCATGTCCAACCAGCACCTCTAAGGTATACTAATGACATATTAGAATGTTGAAAATGGGAGGACTTCCCCTTTAACATGGTGAAATACATCTTTATGATGTCATCAGATGTATTTCACCAATGTTAATGATTAATTTTTTCCAGACCTCCATTTTTTAGGAAATACAGAATTGGGGGAACTTTTTTTTTTTATCATGTCCACATATACAACATCTCTAAGGTATATTAATGACATATTAAAATGTTGAAAATGGGTGGAGTTCCCCTTTAAGCAGAAGCATGCTTCTGTGACGACATGCTTCTGTGAGTGATATTAATAGCGTGGACAGAGCTGTAGGTGTCACTGTAGACATGGCTCTGAGCCGTTCCCTCCCCCTCCTCCTCCTCCTCCTCCTCCTCCTCCTCCCTGCATCATGGCCATCCGTTCTGGTCCACAGCCCTGCGTTGTCCCCAACACCCCCTGCACACCTCCCCCTCCCCTCTCTCTCTCTCTCTCTCTCTCTCTCTCTCTCTCTCTCTTTTTCTAGGAGACGTGGTGGTTATAAGTCAGATGTTCAGAATGCACGGGGCATTGTCTGGGGCTGGATGTACCATGGTCCTGGCAGCAGCAACGAGGTGACATCTGGTGACTAATGTGCTCAGATGTGAGCGAGCCGCCGCTCCCCTCCCTCTCCTCTCCTCTCCTCTCCTTTCCTCTCAGGCCGGATCTAGGCATGGGCATGGAGGGGGAATGCCCCCCCTAAATGCCCTGACTGCCCCACCAAATGATGGAATTCGAAACAACCCAAATTTCAAAGATATTCCAAATTAAAGTGCTTGCAGTATACTTAAAATGATATGAAACACTACTACTGCTACTAACTAACTACAATTGCCGCACCACTAAACCAACAGCTTTTCATCATTAAAAGCAGAAAGCTCTCTGAGTCAGACCTTTAGCTTTATGCATGCTGCGTGTCTGTTGCAACTTCAACAACAACTGATGTTATTATTTATGCTTATACTTACCTAATGAAAGTCCTGTAACAAAAAATGGTATGGGGGCGGCTTCATCGCCCGTGTCGCTTCGTGCCACGGGCGGTGAAGCCGCCCCCATACCATTTTCGCCTGCCCCCCCAATTGGGAAATGTTACATCCGGGCCTGTCTCCTCTCCTCTACTCTCTCTCCCTCCATGTCTCTGGGCAGCAGCTGCGTCGCAAAGGCATAAATGAGACAGGAGGGAGGGTGTGTGTGTGTGTGTGTGTGTGTGTGTGTGTGTGTGTGTGTGTGTGTGTGTGTGTGTGTGTGTGTGTGTGTGTGTGTGTGTGTGTGTGTGTGTGTGTGTGTGTGTGTGTGTGTGTGTGTGTGTGTGTGTGTGTGTGTGTGTGTGTGTGTGTGTTGGGGACGGACAGGGGATGGAGACAGACAGGGTGGGTGGGGGATATGGGTGGGCCCAAGGATAGGGTGGTGTGTGTGTGGCGGGGGATGTCAGGGGGTGTTGAGGAGTGCGTCTTGTGCATGCGTATAACGCTTGATCGATGCTCACTGTCGCACGGCGGTCGGTCGGTGTCGCACGGGTGGCTGGAATTGGCGGAAGAGTAGAGATTGCGGACGCGAAGCCAGGGCTGGACTGGGCTTGCGAGTGACACTTGCCTTGGCAGTCTAAACCAGTGGTTTTCAACCTTTTTGATGCCAGGCAGGGCCCACTATTTATTCAGCGTTTGAGCCACGGACCTCCAATTGAGGACATGTTAGCCTCACAGACTGCAAAACTAAAGATCTCTTTTGCTTTTGTTCACAATTCCAGGCTGGATTTGGGAAACAAAAGAGACAAGCATACAGATCAAAATGACCATTAATCTTCTATATTCTCTTGTTGTGTAGACTTGGGCTAATTCACATGATGGATATTTTAACTCTTGAGAGCGTAAAATGCAACCTGCAAGGGTCCATTTGGTTTCATTTTACACTCTCAAAGAGTTATATCTGGTTAACCAACTTTCCATCATTTAGCCTGGGGACCACTTGGAACTCTCTCAAGGACCACTGGTCTAAACCTTTACTTTCTCATGTCAATAGGCCTAAAGCTGCTTTGAATTGAACTGAACTGAATTAAATTGAATTGACTGGGACAAAAATTTGACACGGGCATTTTCGTGCAAATTTGGCGCAGAACGGAACCAGATAGCAGAAAGACTACCTACCCCCGATGCATTAGCACACGCACAAAACAAAAAAAATCCATAATACCACCACTTTTACACATCACAAATGATACAAACCAGCAGACACCTACACAACCCATTGTTGCTCTTGCAAGAATGATGCTGGCGAAATGATCTAAGATAGAAGGTTTTATTTGTCGCTCACTGACACAGGCACAATACAGGCCCGTCTCATTCACATTGCAGCGAAGAAAGGGCTCCGTCTATTTATTTGCTTAATGATTACCTTTGTAGCGGAGCACCAAATTGTTTCTCTGTAGATCCATCTTTTTTTTTGCTTAAAATAGTCCCTTTACCAAAACATTGCACCACTAACATGCCGTGAGTTGGGGTGTGTGGATGTGTCCCCACGCCATCCATTGACTTTGTATTGAAGCCAGGGGAGTGCTACGGCTGGGGGCTGTGTCGTTGCGCTGGGACACGAACATATGATTATAGGGTCTCTAGCGTCTATCCATGCGTGGTATGACCAGTGATGGGGATAACGGCGTTATTGATAACGCCGTTACGTAATCAGATTAGTTTTATTAGTAACGGAGTAAAGTAACGAGTTATTTTTGCAATTTAGTAGTTAGTTACTTAGTTACATTTCCAAAAAAGTAACTCATTACTATAGTTCGTCGCAATTCATTTTCTTGAGACTGCCCGGTGTTGTAGCCTATATTCCTCCTTCTGTTAGGGTAGAATAAGCCGACTGCACGTTGTGGCTTCATCCTTCTGCGAGTGATGTGTGTAGTTTACATTTACTGTCTGCACATCCTGTAAATCCGCCTAAGAAATAATAGTAAACCTACTGTCTAGCTAGTGTCTAGTTATACTCTAGTATGAATCTTTTATTTTGAAAAGGAAGAAAGAGGAAGTCCGCTGGCTGCTTGCGTAGTGAAGCAGCTGCTCTAGGCGCGACTTGCTGAAAGTCTTGTAAACAATGAACGCTGTACACTTATGGATTAACTTTTGGATTAACACGCGCACTCTCGATTGGGAATCGGCTATAAACTCTGGCTGCGTTATTAGGTGAGTAATGTTTAATTCATTGTTTGGCCGCCGTGCCTTGTCTTATATAGACTACTGTGTAGTTCATAGGCTGGTTTATGATGGTCAGTTGAGAAGCCTGCAGGAGCTAGTTGTTGTTGTTGCCGCCGTGCAGCATGGAGAGGGCATCATCATGCTATCTGACTGGTTGTACCACATACAGCATAATATTGTCTGTAGGCCTACTGTGGATCTGACATAGCCTACTTTGTAGCAACCTAGTTCATAGTGGGTGACATGGTGTCACTGTTGTTGTCGTTGTTGTTGTTGGTGATGATGGTTTTCATGTGTGCAACATGGAGTGCGACTCATGCACTGGTAATACAATGCAACTAAATTGTGCATACATTAAAAACAAAGAGAAAAGGAGTATTTTAATTGTGTTCAGGAACGGAAAATAACGGAAAATAATCTATTACGTTACTTTTTATAGAAAGTAACTTGTAACTTAACGAGATTAGTTTTAGGGGGCAGTAGTCCAATAACCTAACGTCGTTAGTTTATAAAGTAACGATACCCAACACTGGGTATGACTGGATCAGGCCATTCATTCATTACGGTGCACCCCCCTCTCCTGTCCAAGGTGTATAATGCACCCCATAGACTCATAGTGTGAGGACACCCAAAGATTTTCTTTCTCGGATTAAGCAGGCTGAGACGTGGGGAAAAACTCGTACAGAGCCTTTGAAATAGACAGAGTTGCGACACTGAGGGGGCAGAAAATAGTCTGGTCACGTGGTTCTAGTACTCGCGTGGGCCCATAGGCTCCAATGCACTCAGTAACTTCCGGCTGTCGCTATTTGTTGTCACTATCCAATGCAAGTCTATGTAGAGGAGCCGCCATTGCACTGGCCCCATGAAGTGAACGGAGTTGGCGTAACTCTGTACTTCCAAGGCTCTGAACTCGTATTTCTCCGTGTAAGGCCTTATTGGTGCAACGTGGGCACATGACTGACAAACGCGAGTGAGATGGCATCATGTCAAGCAAAAGGAAGAAAGTGGACATAAGGAGCTTTTTTTCAAAGAAATCTGTAAGTCACACTAATCGTGCCCTGCTAAATCAATGAATCAAGACAAGTTGTTTATGATGACACGCACAACTAACTGCAGAGACTGTAGTTGAAAATCATCCAATGATGGCTGTCAAAACGATAGGCACATGTCCTACTAATGATAGAAATTTTGTGACAGTGACACAATCACTCCTCGTCATACATAACATGAGACAGATTCATCATTTATCACGAGGGTGCCTTCGTAAAGCGTGAGTGTTAGCATAGTGAACTTTTTAATTTGTGGCAGTTTTTCAGAGGATTAGGACCCCACCAATGTCAAAGGTAAAGTTTCGCCCCTGATAGAGGCCATATACTGTACATTTGATATACAGTATATAATACAGTATATTATAGTATCTTTCGCAAGGCTTGTAAAGTTGTAAATATTGTTGGTATGTTATACTTCATGGGGGAAGGAAACAATGTTAAAATGATTAAACATGTCATTTGTGATTATGAACAAATGTACATGTACAAATTCCAATGTTCACAGCATAATACACTTCATTTTTCCACTTTTCATTAATCACATTTATTAGTGTGATAATTAATCATCAACATAATCTTGCAATCATGGCAGGAAACACAACTATGCCTGGGGAAAAAAGCGAAAAAAGATACATTTGGGCCAAATAGATGTAGTTTAAAGGAACAACAACATGGTCAATCCCCACTAGAACACCATATAGTCTGTACATGACTGTCTGGGCCAAGGTGGTATTCTTTGCATTGGATTCAGGATTGCCACATTTTTTTAATATATTAGCAAATACTTGTGATAATTGCAATTATGTATTTGTATAAGCGCCAAGAAATAATAACAATAATAATTTTATTTTTATTGTTATATTTTACTGGTCATTGATTTACCAGCAGGGGTTCCTTGATGGATTTCCATAGGGAACCAGAAAATGGTGCAAAATGGTTATTTGAACACTCAAATCCAAGGCGCTTTTTATTTGTCAATCTGTGTCTTTGATATGGCTTATATGGTCATTTCGGAAACCCGACCTTCAAAATCCCATTTCCTTCTTTTTTTGGCCTATTTTCTTGCAGTTATTTGCTTATTCTTCAATTAATCGCAACGTTTCTTTAAAAAAAAAAACCCACACAAATTTTGGGCGGTTATTTGCCTATTTTAACCATACTTTCCTCCACTTTTGAAAACCACTTTTTTGTGGTTTTCAACTTTTTTCATACCAGGCTCCACTATTTATTCTGAATTTGAGCTACGGACCACCATTTGAGGACATTTTAGCCCCACAGACCCCAAAAACCCTGTCATTTAGAATACCAAATACTCTTTACACCTTTTTAATTAAATACACCTTTTTAAAAATTTCAACAATAATGTCAGATTTTTTAAAGGTTTGTGTGTCTGTTTTTTAATACTTGATTTTGAGGTTGTTGGTTTTCGAAAAGACTGCTGCATAGTAAGATCGTGAATATCAAGTGTTGGCATGCTCTGCTTTTGCACAAGTAGGAAATGTATGGCCTACTTTTGTGCAAGGCGCAAGTTGGCCCTTGACAGAGTGCAATCCTAGTTACCTGCGTGAGCAAGTATGGCGATCGGTGCGCAGTGTTCAGCGGTCGGCGTACACCGATTGGCCGGTTTAGGTGATGATAATGGTAACGTAAGTAAAAGACCTTTATCGCTGATTGTTATGATTATTAGCCCACTCACGCACGAGTAGGCCATAGCCTACTTGTGTGCATTGCGCAAGTTTCAAGGTTTTCACGGTTCATCAAACCGGATATTGTTATTGTTTTGTTTTTTGGCCTGGCATGTCCTCCTTCCGCTCCACCTCCTGAACCACGTCGGCGGCGGTGGGCAGCCCCTCCAGGTCCAGCTCCTTCTGGACGGCCCACAGCGTCTCGGCGCTCCTGCCCAGCCGCTCCTCCTCGGTGGCGTTGAGCGGTATATCGACCACGCCCCTCATGCCGCCGGAGCCCAGCACGCACGGCACGCTCAGGAACACCCCGTCGCGGTGGACGCCCCGCGTGCCCCGCGCCACCAGCGTGGACACGGCGTGCACCGTCCGCCGGTCCCTCAGCACGGCGTCGGCCAGCGCCGCCACGCACGCGCCCACGGCCCAGCACGTGTATCCCTTGCGGCGAATCACCTCGTAGGCGCCGTCCACCACCTCGCGGTGGACCGCCGCCTTCCAGTCCTCGCCCTCGGCGACGGGGACGCCGGCCACGTCGGTGCCGCTCCACACGGGCACGCTGGAGTCGCCGTGCTCGCCCAGGACCCAGCCGCGCACGTTGGACGCGTGCAGCCCGGGGATCAGCTTCGCGGCCACGGCGAGTCGGAAGCGCGCCGTATCCAGGGTGGTGCCGGAGCCGAAGACGCGGTGGCACGGCAGGCCGCTCAGCTTCCACGCCGCGTACGTGAGGACGTCCACGGGGTTGGACACGATCAGTAGGACGGCGTCCGGGCTGTGCCGAACAACCTCCGGGATAATGCCGCGGAAAATCTCCACGTTCCGCCGGACCAGGTTGAGGCGGCTCTCGCCTTCGCGCTGCCGCGCACCGGCCGTCACCACCACCAGCCGCGAGCCGGCAGTGCAGGCGTAGTCCGTGTCGGCCACCACGCGCAGCCGCCGCTCCAGGAAAAGCGCGGCGGCCTGCAGATCCAGGGCCTCGCCGCGCAGCTTGTCCTCGGCCACGTCCACCAGCGCCAGCTCGTCGCACAGGTCCTTGTGAAGGATGGCAGTGGCGCACGCCATCCCCACAGCCCCCACGCCCACCACCGTCACTTTGTTCCTACAGCCTGCTGCTGGTTCATCAGTCAACACATGGGAGATCGGATTGGTGGATGTCATCTTGAATGAAACACAAGGACGATGAATTGTGTGAGAGAGAACGGCTACCGAATACTTGGGAATGATTCAGTCGAAGTCAAAGTGCAATAAATACTCTTTATACATGAAGAGCTTGGTGGGGCGCTTGTCACGATGGCGGTCTCCTTTAGCCATATATGGGATTCTATGGCCGTGGTTTTCAACGTTTTTCATGGCAGGGCCCCACTATTTATTCTACATTTTAGCCATGGAGCACCCTTTGATGTTGGGTTTAGTCTCTCAGACCCAAAAGCAAGGATTTTCTGTGTGAAGTGTTTGTCCACAATTTAGGAGAAAACTGGCAAAACATTGGTGCAAAATAACAATTATTCCACATTTTTGTAATTGCGTAGGTTCCTGCAAATTAAGTAATTCAGAAGTTTAAATATAATTTAACTCTTTTACACTCTCTCTCAAGAGTTACAGACTATAACGGTCCATTTGGTTACCAACTGTCCATCATTTAGCTGGGGATCACCTGGAATCCTCTCAGGGACCACTGGTGGTCCCCGAACCACCTGTTTAAAACCCCTGTTCTATGGCACAATGTAAGCACTTCTCTCACAAACACACTCGCGTGACGGAACACTCCGGCATTTAGAATACCAAACACACTCTCAACAAACGTTTAAAGAAATTTGACATTAATGTCAGATTTTTTTTTTAAAAGGTTTCGTCTTTTTTTACTCTTGATTTTGAGGTTTTACGAAAATGGCTGCTGCAAAGTTAGATTCTGTGATAGGAGAAGGATATCAGAAAAGGAACACATTAACACAACCACCCTAAAGACGAATCATGTGTATTCTTACATCAAGTGAACTCGGTGCATATACTTGATTTATTGAATATTCTGTATGTTGTACATAATATAGTACTTTTTCTATTAATTGTACTGTTGTGTGTTGTGCTTCTTGCTTTGGCAATGTAAACGTGTGTTTTCTTGTGCCAATAAAGCCCTTTGAATGGAATTGAGTAGCCAATACTTTGAATCTTGAACTCATGCACACATTGAATTCTGGACTTTTACATGTGGCAGAGTATAGACTATATTGCTTTTTTCCCCTGTCACTGCTTTGTACAGAGGGAAAAAGAAAGACAAAAACAAATGCGGTCCATTGTAGCTCAGGTCTGTTTTTTACTAAGAACCAGAGGGTTTAACAGAACGTGTTGAACCCTTTGGAGAGAGACCACAGGCCTCTATGAAAACAACCAGCCAAACAACACACCAGCCTCCACGTCCCACTAAATCAAAGCCATGGAGCCACGCACAGCCATTGTTCTGGACCGAGCCTTTTATCTGCTATGGGCCTCATACATACAAGCGCCATTAGGCGCACAATAAGATGTGTAACTACCATGAAGACTCCATCATTAAGATTTATTAATAACCTCTCTCTCTCGCGCTCCCTCTCACAGGAAGGAAGATGACAAAAAAAAGCCTATATGCGCATGTAAAATGCAATATTTGTTTTTCTACATCGCCTACGAAAATGCCACTCGTGAGCGCTGTGACTTTTAGTGGGTATTTACTGTAGAGGGTATACTGTATATGCATCTTCATACAGCAGGATTTTCAACAGGTGGTCCGGGGACCACCAGTGGTCCTTGAGAAGGTTCCAGGTGGTCCCCAGGCTAAATGATGGAAAGTTGGTTAACCAGTTGTAACTCTTGAGAGTGTAAAAATGAAACCAAATGGACCCTTGCGGGTCCATTTGGTTTCATTTTTACACTCTCAAGAGTTAAAATATTCATCATCTGAATTAGCACTGCTTATTAAAAAGTTTACACTGTTTTTTGGGCAAAATACAGCCTGGAATTGTGGACAAAAACAAAGGTTCTTTAATTTTAGGTCTTTGGTGTGAAAATGTCATCAAATGGTGGTCCGTGGCTCAAATGCTGAATAAATGGTGGTCCCTGGAGTCAAAAAGGTTGGAAACCCCTGTCATACAGTATATGTGTCATCATCACAACCTAGATTGTCTTTGGCCATAGTGTAAACATCTTTATATAAATATGTTTTTTATGTGAAAAACGAATGGGGAAATCTCTTCCGGGAATTGCCGTTGCCTCTGGCGTCTGAGCTTTATATCCGACCGCATTATCTACGCTAATCTCACTTTGCCACGCGATTTTCCGCTTACTTTACGCATAAAGTTCCGCTCACTTTAGGAATAAATAGGTACGCTGTGTAAAAGACTTCTATGAACTTGGAAGATCGTCTACTTTTGAAACAGGGATCCCCCCCCCCCCTTGTGGGTTAATGTATAATGTATGCTTCCCTGTGTGTCGCAACAAGCATACTGTACATGTGCAGGTATAGATCCACACAACCAGACTGTGACACAAGCCATATTCTACATCAGTGGTCTTCAACCAGTGGTCCAGGGACCACCAGTGATCCTTGAGAGGGTTCCAGGTGGTCCCCAGCTAAATGATAGAAAGTTGATTAACCAGGTGCAACTCTTTTGAGAGCGTAAACATGAAACCAAATGGACCCCGAAAGGGTCCATGAGCTTAAGAGTTAAAATTTCACCATCAAATTAGCCCAAGTCTACACAATCACAGAATGTAGAGGATTAAATGAATGATTTTTGATCTGTATGTTTGCCTGTTTTGTTTCCCAAATCCAGGCTGCAATTATGGACAAAAGCAAAATAAATCTTGTTTGGCGTCTGTGGGGGCTAAAATGTCCTCAAATGGTGGTCCGTGGCTCAAATGCTGAAGAAATAGTGGGCCTTGGTGCCAAAAAGGTTGAAAACCACTGTCAAACCTATATACACTCTTCACAGGAATTATACTCTCCCCACATGTTAGGAAAGTGATTCCTTTTTCTCACAAGGATGGATGTGGGGTTATGAAGGTGTGTGTGTGTGTGTGTGTGTGTGTGTGTGTGTGTGTGTGTGTGTGTGTGTGTGTGTGTGTGTGTGTGTGTGTGTGTGTGTGTTGTGTGTGGTGTGTGTGTGTGTGTGTGTGTGTGTGTGTGGAGGGGTGGGGGGGGGGGGGGGGGGGTCCCCCCATTTCTTCCTCCTCCACCTCCTTATCCCTTAAATCCAAGCCGGTTTCCATGAGAAACCATGAGGAATGTATTTCATTAACATTCTTCTGGGGGAATGCATATTGCTCTGCTCTTTTTTCCTTTGGGTTCAGTCACATCTGAAGCAGTGCTGGGGTCCCAGCTAGCGCCTTGCTAATAGGAAGCAGCCCATGACGCCTTTAAAGTGGGTCTCAAGTGTCCTCAAAAAGAAGCAGTGTGTCCATACGGAACGCCACGAACGACCACATGCTGCAGGACCCCTGATACTAGCCGGCACTGGAAGATTATTATTAATTATTATTATATATTTTATTTTTTATAATAGTTTTCTTTTTTATTGGGGACATGGTAAACATAGGTAGACAGGGTAAGCACGTCTTATCCAAACTATGGTGAGTTCTCTAGATCTAGTTATTCAGCTTTTTAGTCCGCCGTTGATACAATGGGAGGTGACAGTGATAGTGGTCTAGGTTTATTAAAGAAGGAGATGCCAGGCCAAAAGCAAAACAAAATCAAGATCCGGTTTGATATAAAAAACAAAAACCTTGAAACTTGTGCGATGCACACAAGTACGCCATAGCCTACTCGTGCGTGAGCGGAGCGGGCTGATACTCATGACATTAGCTATAAAGGTCTTTTACCTACGTCACCATTATCACCATTATCATCACCTAAACTGGCCAATCGGTGTACGCCAAGGGACCGACCGCCGAACACTGCGCACCGATCGCCGTACTTGCTCGCGCAGGTAACTAGAAATGCACTATGTCAAGGGCCAACTTGCGCCTTGCACAAAAGTAGGCCATACATTTCCTACTTGTTCACAAGCAGAGCATGCAAACACTTTTGATACTCACTGGCATCTCAATTTAAGATCGGGTGAGAAGTTCAGTCACACGGAGTACAGCCGCTTCTTTTATACGATACGATAAGCGGTGGATTGGAAAGATTATCACCTTGCCCTACTACTACCCAAAAGCCAATCAATTCCTCAAACTTGTACTATTCAATAAGTTCCAGTTTGGTACTGTATGCATTAGTCAGTCCAATGACCGCCCCATAACTCTGAGAGATAAACGGAACCAAATTCCATTTAATGAGCCACTCAGGGGTAGAGTGGCCCACTAGAACAGCCGGATGGGAACCACGAGGTCCCCGGGTTCAATCCCGGGCTCCCCCAGAGTTAATGTCAAAGTGTCCTTGAGCAAAAGCCTATAATTGCTCCCAATGTGGCAGGTTGGTGCCTTGCATGGGTCCAAATGTATGTTAAAATCAAACGTAACGTGCATTCATTAATTACTAATTAATCTTTTTTTCACATAAACTACTTGGTAAAACGATAAAACGGTAATTTTGTCGACCAGATATACTGCAATGTTGTCTCCAGGAGGGGTGAAATCTATTGCTCCCATGCTCGCGATGGTTATAAACCCATCATGAGCATTTTGCATAACAGCCGCGACTGTTTGAATAACAGTTGAGAGTTAAGGTGAGGTTTAGGCATAGGTTTTACTAAGATTATGTTTAGGGGTTAGGGTTTTGGCCTGTTACGCAAAGTGCTCGCGAGTCGCGACTGTTAGGCAAAATGGTTGGGTCTGTTACGCAAAGCGTAAACGGTCGCAACGGTTATAAAAACATTGCCGTGGCCATCACGGTCGCAAATGGATTTTGCTGTCTCTGGTGGTTATTGTTGTTGCAGCAGTCATAAAAAACAAACCCCGGAGTAACCACCCAAATCACTATCTGGAGCAGTGCAGACCTGGTGTTATCCTACATGGTACAGAGCCTGCTACGTGCATGTGGACTGCAGTTTGCCATAATCACAGAGGAATTAATTATTCAGAGTTGCATAAGAGGACAGTTTATCTTTTTTCGGTCATTAAATGTCATTAGTCATGCAATTCAAGCTGTGCCTCGGAGCCAGAGTTCTGATTGGTGCGGAGCTCCCTCTCTCTATCCCTCACACACAGTGTCAGAGCGGATAATGTCGTCGCTTGCTGTCGCCGATGTCGGAAAAAAAACCTTGTATGTCCAAAACTATTACTTTTCAGGAAATCGGGGGGGGGGGGGGGGGGGGGGGGGGGACGACGACTGTATTCTATTAATTACTTGTTAATGCGTTTTAGTGGTTCATTATTTATAAAGTAGATGTATATAAAAACACACGTACACAGACACACTTTGACTTTGAAAATGAGAGGCATCCTATAACCAGATGCCCGAACCACCTAAGCTGTCTCCTTTGAAGGCGAAGAAGCAGTGACCTTACTGTGAGTTTCTATGGTGTGATGAACTTAATTCCCACCTGGCTGGCTGGTATCCAAGGGAGATGCCAGCCACTAGGGGTGTTACAGTACATTTTAACAGCGATATGATATGATAGATATGACGATACATGTTTGACATGTTTGATTTATATCGATACTGTAACTATTTACCAAATATTAATTACAGTATGCATGAAACATGTTTTTTTTTAGCCGTCTCCGTGCCAAACAAGGAAATGTATTATGAATGACTTTATTTATATATAGCACATTCTAGAAAAGTCACAATGTGCTTTACAATAGCAAAATAATAGAAATGTAAGACAATAGACCATACAACGATAATAATGAGCATGATCCAGAGGTAGCTAAAGGTAAAATACAAGAAAGGTTATAGGATCAAACAGTACAAAGATACAAGAAATAATACATAATAAAATGGCTATTATAGTGGATATACAGTAAATAAGTAAAATCATCTGGCATACACCTGGACATTGTATTCTTCTTTGCTAAATTGCTAAATACAATGCAAGTACTTAGTATTGGTAACGATTTGACACTGATTCTTTACTTTGCCAACTGATACAATACAGTCAAATTGTATGTTACAATAATCGGTACTTTGAGTTTTAAAATTGAAATCAATATTTCAATACAATGACTACATTGTTACACCCCTACCATCCATCCATTGAAGAAAACTCATTTTGTCTTGCTTGAAAATGTTCTGTGAGTACTGCGTAGGGAAACGATCAGATCTACAAGCTCATATTTCTTTGTGGTACGATGAAGAAGCGATGCAGGTTCCCCAACGTTTTAGCTCAAGACCCCAAAGAATTGTCATATGAATACTTTATGTAATTAAAACAGTTAGGCACTTAAACCCTCATTTCCAAGAAGCCCTCCTCCCACACCAAACGTCTTTGCCAAAAATAGTCCGATGTACAGGCTCACTAAACGCCTCGCTAATGTTCCCCTAGGATTAGGGATGCTACAGTTCATGTGGTTCATGTACGTTTGTACCAAATCAAGTCACACAAAGATTTTGTGCAACCCTTTATTAATTCTGAGGACCCCCCCACAGGAGTCCTGTCCCGGACCCCCTGTTGAAGACCCAGAATAGAATAAACTGCTCAGGGAGAGCCGGAGGAACGATACAAACTTGGAGTCTTTGACACGAACCCCCTTTTATTTTTGTGTAATACGTTGGCTATTGAAAAATGTCAGATGAAAATGTAGCCCAAGTCTTTGAATAATTAATATATTCTTTTCGAGTGATTTTAGCTCAAGTTATTGCTTCTTGGGGGGGGGGGGGGGGGGGCTCCTGGAAAAAACACAGATGTGGGTCGGTGGCCAAATCATTCTGGGGGACCTTGACATTAAAAAAAGGCGAGGGTTTTGAAGACATTCCAGTACCTTTTCTCTCTACAAAGGATAACATCTAGGTCTGTTTTTTGTTTTTGTGTTTTTTTTTCCCTGAGGACCACGAGATAATACTGTTTGTCTGTAAATCATTCACACAGAGTAGAAAATTCATAAACTACATCTGCATGTATGATGTGTTACAGGTCCCCGAGCACGAGGCTCTGATAATAACACTAGCCTGTTTGTGTACAGGAGAAATAATGAAGAGATGATGGCAATCTCTGGGGCTTGTTATAATCTTCCTTTCCAGCTCTCTCTCGCTCTCCTGCTCTTGTTATTTTAGTTTTATTTATTTATCGTTCACTTGTTCACTGTGTTCTGACTTTTGTCAGGAATCCTTCCCAAATTGAAATGATCTCTGTCTTGTTTATTTTCTTCGTTCTCTAACTTGTTTATTTTTCTTATGTACTAATATTGTAGTTCTCGAGACATCGTCTCATCTCGATACCAGTCTCAAGACAAATCTTCGTTGTCTCGGTCTTGTTTTGTCTCGCCCTCAATTGTCTTGGTCTTGTCACGATCTCGGACCAAATGTCTCGGGTCTCTTTCGCCGCAGAGACCACTTGAGACGAGACAATGCAGTGGAAATGTTCTTGTGTGGATGAGGAGTCCATTCATAAAGACAGCTGTCTTATATGGTCTCAGCCTCGACCCCTCTAGTCTTGGTCTTGTCTTGTTCTCAACCCCTCTTGGTGCTAGTCTCGTCTTCTCGTCCTGAACAGTGTTGTTTGTTTGAGAATATTTTGTCTTAGTCTTAGTCTTTTGAGTAACACACATTTAGTCTTTACTCACATTTAGTCTTCTGAAATTCATTTTTTTAGTCTAGTCTTAGTCGACGAAATATCAACATTGATTTAGTCTTAGTCTCAGTCTTAGTCTTTTTTTAGTCTTAGTCTTTCAGTCTAAGTCTTGGTAGTTTAGTCTTACATACAAATGCATTGTAGGTTTACATATGTTATACAGATTTATAGTTTTTAGTATGAAAGATGTCTCATTTTGTTTCTTTGTATAGAATTACTGCAATAGTAATAAGTTCCTTTCCTGAAACGTATGCAATCTATACTGCAGATATGTTCACATACTTAAAAAGAACAAAAAAAAAGAAGGTAAAAATGTTTCCTATTTCCATTAGTCTTAGGTTATGATTTAGTCTTAGTCTTAGTCTTTTGAAAACACACATCTTTTAGTCCCAATTAGTCTTCTGAAATTCATTTTTGTTAGTCTAGTCTTAGTCGACTAAATATCAAAAACCTTAGTCGACTTAGTCTTTAGTCTTAGGGCCCGATTTTGGTTACATTAGCCCTTATGCGTAATTAACGCACTTAGCATTGGGGAAGAGGCGTTCCCACACTAAAGTTGATAATTTCGTAACCATGCCCTCCCTTAAACACCTCCTATTACCCGTTAAATTATGCATAGGTGTGGTTTGGGCGTTTTTAGCTTTCATCCAATCCGTGTTGGTCTTGCCATTCCCTTTAATTCATCCCTTATCTATTTCCCTTATCCCTACTGCTAAGCCTGACCCTCCTAAGCACTGCGGGCTTAGGACAGATACATGCATGAGTAGCCTATTCTCCAAGATTATAGCTCTGATTTTCAAACAATTATAGCTCGGTCAATTCTCAATCATTTCTTACCATTCAACATGTTATGTTGAAAAAACATGTTCCATGTTTTTTTGCTGTATGTGGCGTGCATTTATCCCAAGTCTGCGAAATGTTATAAAGTAAATTCCAAAAAAAGTCCGAAATTCGCGGCAAAAAAAGACCTTTTTTTGATCATTCATTTCTCGGTCAATTCTGGACCATTTTTTACATTTCAAAGTGCAGCGTGACGGGAAAAAACCTCCTCTCTCAGATGCTGTATAGAATATGTGGGTAGGTCTTCTCTACGATGCGGGATCTAGCAAAATGTAAGTGTCGGGAATTTGGTGGAAACGGTCCACCGAATCCCGACACTTACATTTTGCTCGATGCGGGGTCGTAGAGAAGACCTACCCACCTATACAGCATCTGAGAGAGGAGGTTTTTCCCGTCATGCTGCATTTTGAAATGTAAAAAATGGTCCAGAATTGACGAGAAATGAATGATCAAAAAATGGTCTTTTTTTGGCCGCGAATTGCCGACTTTTTTGCAATTTACAGCATTGCGTCACAAGTTAATTAATGTATTTAATTATATTATATACTGTACATTACTTAAACACAAGGAAGTGACCAACAGCAGGCAATCTACAGCTGTTTATAGGACAATCCATAAATAAGGAGATGAATTGAACTGGGCCTTTCCACGTGGAGTCGTGGACATCTCCAAAGCAGACGCCTGCACGTGCGCACGTGGCTCTGTCTTCTCTTATCGGTTAAGGGGTGGTCTGAGATGGCCTTATCTAGTTCCCAAATCTATTTGACGAAATTAGCAACTTAAGGGACTGCGCAACAAACACGCCCATGACCACACCTCCAGCCACAAAAACCGGTTGTCGGCATAAAGAATAGTGGCTAAGGGAAGAGAAAAGGTGACCAAATAGCAATAAGGGAATTTGCTGCGGGTATCGCATAACGTTAGGGACAAGGGTGGAAGGAAAATCGCCGCCCTTAGTCTTAGTCGACAAAACAACATCCTGACTAAGTCTGTGATTGTCTCAGTCTCGTTTTGGTGAAAATGTCCTCAAATGCTGGTGCCAAAAAGGTTGAAAACCACACTGGCAGTGTGTCGATTCTCGTGAACCAGACCCATTGCAAGTGGGTTCTTGAGTTACGTGGATTACAGACATACAGTGCATACTTACCCGGAGACGTGGTGCAATTACTGTAAGATGACAGCTGCATTTGCATTAGCCTGCTTTGCATTCTGCTGATCACAGGCGGAGTGTGTGTTTCATGGACCCTTAAAAAGGGAGCTATCAGATGCAAATGATACCCATTGGGCAAAAAAGAGAGATCACACCGGAGGGTATCAAATGAATCTAATCGTTTTTTGTTATCTTTTCCACTTCATTGTGTTGTTATTTTCTTTGAATGTACGGGCCAAAACCTCTAATGTGCTTCTTTGTGTATTTTTTTTTTACACATCAATCACGTAATCATTTACACAGTGTGGCCAGATCATAATTCTATTTACCGTGGGGGGCAATGTAATGCAATATCGATCGCCAAACCAAGCGCATTAGCATTTATACAACCGTCAATAGTGGGGGGAAATAGTTCCCTCTTTAGTCACTACTAGGCCATGCCATGTGGTTGCAGACGATAAATGGCTGTGCTGTTGAAAATTCTCCTTTTTTTTTTTTTAAATTTCCCTTTCAGTGCCGCGGAGGAGAGGGAAGAGGAAAAACGAGAGGACCTGCCAGATCTCTATTAGCGGCCCGGGATTTTTCTCTGCGTGTCACGGTGAGTGTAATTGCAATGTCACACTTCAAGGACTTCACGTGGGCGGGGACGGGGAGGCGGTTCTACCGCAAGAGAGAACGGACTATAGTCAAAATACCATTAATGAAGGCTAGAGAAATATGACCCCCGAGCCGCTCCAGGTCTTGCACCTATCCGGCGAGCGAGGCCTCGCCGATTGAAAAACTGTATCCCATCAGCCCCTCCTTCGGTCGCGGGTCAGCGCGCCGTGTGTCGGCGGCCGGCAGATTGCGCTTCCCTTTTCTCGACCGGGATTGTTCTTTGTCGTTGCCCTTGAGCGCCGTCGACATTCAGCGGCGGTTCCTCCTGCCAGTACTTGCTCTCTCTCGCGAAGTCTGCATTGGATTTCACCAACAGCTTTTAGAGAGCCAAACGAATTTTTTCATAGTAGTATCTCTTTGTTAGCTGCCTCATAGTCTGAAAACTCACCTCTTCAGACTCCGTCTTTCCCGCAGCACTTGCGCTCGCCTCGACGACCTAACAGGCAGATTGCATGCAAAGGCTAAACCTATATGATTTAGATGGCATTTTCTCTAGCTAGATGAGACATAGCACTCTGTAGTAAAGTGGTAAATGGTGCATTTATATACAGTAGAGCTTGCGGCCCCTTGCAAAGTACATTACCCTGCATAGACTTTTCAGAAATCATTTGTGTAAACAGCGTTTTAATAGTTTGGATAGTTCATTTTAGTTTAGGTTTGTTTTAGTTTTTACATTTTATTTTTTAATTCGTTAGTTTAACAGTGGGTTTGCTAGTTTTTATTTAGTTTTTATTTTGGTAAAAATGCTTAGTTTAGTTTAGTTGCAGTTTCAGTTATTTTGTTATTTTTTCCTGCTTTAAAGGTAGGGGAAGTGATTTCACTTTTGTCAGATATCACCCCATCTTTTTTTTTGTTAAAATGCTCTATTATAAGGTGTGCAGACCATATATGGAGTTTCCCTCCCCAACGTTATCAGAGGAGCTATAAAAGTTCCCAGGTGGAGGGTGAATTCTCCTCCAATCAGGATCGAGCAGCAGGTTCACATAGTGTAGCTACTCTTGGGCGCCCTAGTGCACCAGGCTGGTACTACTCAATGAATTTCAAATCACTTACCCTACCTTTAATGTATTTGTCAGGTATAGGATTCAAAAAGGACTCATTCATTAGAAAAGATACATTAGAAAAGATACCAGCAGTCAGCAATAATAATTTGTAGTAATGATGGATGCATATCAGGCCAGCTTTCGATGACAAACAGACAAAACAGTGTTTTATTTTTTCTTACATGGCATTGGTACATGTGTTGCAAACTTGGTGAAAACATATTCAGTTTAATTTTGAAGTCGACCAAATATACTGCAATGCAACTGGGATGTAACGGTTGGACATTTTAACAGCGATTTGATACGTATCACGATACATGGATGGCGATGACGATACATGGACGATATTGTCTAATTCTGGGATTATGATGCGTTTCAATGAAATGATTTGAAAACCGATGGTAGTAATGGTAACTATTATTAGTAGTATTTAAAATGCAGCCCAGACCAGTTCTGGTGGTGTAGGCTTTTGGCCTACTACAAGGCCCCAGACCTGATTTGCTGCCATGTAGCCAATGAGAAAACTTGCCCATACCTGGCTACACCATACATAGCGTTCGAGAATACCAGCCATTGTCTTAAACAACAGTAATTAATTCACTTCTGTGGCCCAAACAAAGTTGTCCTTTAATTTAATATAAGTACATGCACTAATAATTACCTTCCACCACTAGCCTACAGTACTGCTGCTGCCTGGGTCGTGTGTGTGTTGTGTAGCGTTTTATTACGGAGTATCCAAGCACAGAGGGAGGGGAGGGGAGGAGGCTCAGATACTGACCACACCATGTGAGCCCCTGAGGGATGGAACGTCTCAACCTTGGTGAGCACACAGAACCCACACCGCTGCCACAGTTAATTACCACAGCGGGGCCAGTGATCCGCCCGCCTGCCTGCCTGCTGCCATGCTGCACCCCACCCCCCCCCCCCCCCCCCCCCCCCCCCCCCCCCCCCCTGCATGCATGCACTGTCTGCATGCCGCATGCAGCATGCAGTGCTGTTTGGAGATGCGCTAAGAAGAAACACCCCGCCCCGGTTGCTTCATGTGGAGGCGACCTTAAAGGTGAATCTCAGATAAACAGGAACTCTTGCTGCGTTATGGTAAACAGCCTGGCACTGACCATACTGTACGTCCCGTGGCAGTGGACACCCGCAGAGACAGCCAGCCAGCAGCTGGCAGAGGCCTGCTGCTGTGTTGATTCACTCAGCGTTGCTGTACAACAGATCTGCCTGCAAAACATACATACATAAACACCAGCTTGAACATTTATTGAGGGGAAAATCATCTCATGTTTTTGTAACTGATTTGGAAGAAACTATGTCGAAAAATGAGTTTTGATGGCATTTGTTATTTTGTTGATTAATCTGTTAAAATTTGAACGCAATTAACGCATATCAGGGCTTGACACTAACACTTGCCTGCTTGCCGGGGCAAGTAAAAAAAATGGTGGGGCAAGTGAAGACTGCTACCTGGTTGCCCGATCGGGCAAGTGTGCAACTTAGTGCACTATTAACACAACACAAGATACATTTGTCTTGAAGGCAGTCATTGCACTCTGCCTCTGTGTCTTTCCCTGCTTTCTAGCTATCCACAATTCCAGGCTGGATTTGGGGAAAAAACAGGCAAATTAACATACACATCAAAATGACCTAATCTTCTACATTCTCTAGTTGTGTAGACCTGGGTTAATTAAGATGATGAATTTTAACTCTTGAGAGTGTAAAAATGAAACCAAATGGACCCGCAAGGGTCCATTTGGTTTCATTTTTACGTTCTCAAGAGTTACATCTGCAAAATTTAGAATATATTTTTGGGGGGCAAGTGCCCATGAGCTGAGGGCAAGTAGAACCTGACTTGCACGTGCCCGATGGGCAAGTGCCTCCGAGACCTTAGAGTCAACCCCTGCATATGCACACAACTCAACCCACTGAGCATTTTCTTCTTCAAAAACATCAGTAGAGCACAGTGACATATCGTATATGTATATCTGTATGGATACACAAGCGGTGGGGGCTTGTTCAAATTCTGTACAGGAAAACATCATGATTAAATTAATTTAAGCTGTGATTAATCGGATTATTTTTTTAATCATTCAACAGCCCTGAAAGAAGCATAACTTAAGACAATCCATGTCAACCTGGAGATATCTCAAGGAAAGCATTAAAAAAAAACATTTCATCCACACAAAAATAAATTGATAAAAGCACATTTAAATACAGTCTAAGTATACATATTAGACAGAAAAAACAGGGCATATGATTGCTGTCTGTTTTTTTATTATTATTATTAAAATGATTCATTGAAATCAATTAGGCAATTAGGCTTTTATAGGTGGCAATTTGAAAGAGTTTAAAAACTATTAAAAAAAATATAATGACAGCATAACTCGTGTAACCCATTTGTTGGGAGGGAAGCTGTTTTTACAGTCAATTAACTCATTTCAGTCGTGTTGGGGAGGGAAAGTGTTAACTTGTATTTCGTTAACATCATTACTATTATTTATTATTATTAATGCGTCAAATACATTGTTGTTTGCTTTTTGATGAAAACATCTTTCTCAGCTTTGACAACAGCTGACATTTGGCTATCTATTAATAAAGGCAAACATGACACTTTTCAGTAATTATGTTGCCGCCGCCACCGTCTTTTGTTGCGACGGCCGTGTGTGTGTGTGTGTGTGTGCGTGCGGTGTGTGTGAGAAGAGCAAACGTGTTGAAAAGGGATCTGATTTCTTGCCTCGGCTTCAAAACAGCTGGGTTCCATTTTCACACAAAAAAATCAGAGCCTCTCCTGTTTTTTTTTATTTCGTTTTCTTTTTTCTGTTTTTTTTTTCCCCCTGTGAAGACCGTATCCCTACACCTAGTTATAAAAACACAGCATGGAATCCACTTAAGCCTCTTCACTACGCCATGTTTTATGTCACTTCGGTGTAATATAAAGGCCCATTCAATGGGAAGATGGTGAAACCATTGCCACAGTCCAGCTCTCGTTAAGATGAAAGTGGAAGGAGGATGATGAAAGATTTTTTTCTGAAGCACCGCGGATGGGTTTCTTCTGTATAGTCAAATAATAGAAATGTTGAAAACTCAGGTTAGTTCATGCAGGCATTTTATCAGATATTTGACCAATCTGGGAACTAAACCTTTACCAAGGAATTTCTGCACCAATGTGTTTCTAATGGTGTCTAATAACAGTGGCGGCGGTGAATAGGGGCGCATGTGCGCCGCACCACCATACAATAGCCTAACTCATGAATGACGGAGAAATGAAATCTGCAGCTTGTCATTTTCTTTAAGCAGTCCATCATGGCAAATTGTATTATATAATATAAGAACTAAAGCCCACTCTAACACAAAGTGATTAAAAGTTGTAATATACTGCCATGAAATGTCAAAAGTTGTTTACGTTGTACAACGTTGCTGATAGGTTACTGAGTCTACGTGTTGGTTCACATTCGTCTTTAGGCATTGAGCTCTGCACTGAAGGGCAATGCATTGCGGTCCTATTGACTTCAATGCAAACGGTAGGAGCGATCTGGGTCGCAAAATGTGCGCGACCAAACACTTGAGGGCAGCACACAACACAGTTTTACATAGAGTTGAACACAACTCCACCACAGACATGAATGAAGAGACACAGAGCCAGGTAAAGGGAGGAATATACAGTAGTTGAATTAATTTTGATAATGGAATAACAAGACAAAGATATTATAAGATAACTATAAAGCAATGCAGAAAACACCAATTGAAAGCAAAACACTGCAGTTTTTTTTTTAACTAAAGAGCTGGAACCAGATAAATGTAATCATCACACAAAAATCCAAGGACAGAGGAAGAGAGTATCCTACACCAGTAGCCTACCCAGGAGGTCCAGGACCTTTTCAAAGAGCTGGTAAAGATTGGCTGACAGCATCCATTCACACCAACTCATTGTTTTGCTTCCATTGAATGTGATGATATTATTATATTATCATCATTATTATCATCATTATTATTATTATTATGATTTTTTTTTAATAGCGCCTCCCCTAAAGAAAAAGTCACCAGCTGCCACTGCTAATAACATAATAGATTGAAGTTCATCTCATGTGGGAAACATCATAAAACAGGTCAAAGTTGGGGTACTCCAGGCACTACCCTATAAAAGGCAAAACATACAACGTACAAAGTTTCATCATGCTTTATGTTGCATGTGTTATGTCTAGGTGTTTTTTATGATGTTAAACTCATTTTAAGGATTATTTTTTGGGGGGGCGGGTGGCTGTTTTTAGTCAAAGGTATGTTTTCTGAGCAAAACTAATTCTTGGAATGGATTCAACATCATGAAAACCCGCTAGTTAGACACATCATGCTACATGAAGCATGATTAAATTTAGCATGTTTTGCCTTCTATAGGTTGTGGCTAGTATCCTGACTGAGCTGTTTTATTCAACTCCCACTGGAAGTTGAATTTAAATCTTTTCTCAATACACTTTTTTTCATTCCCAATCCAATCCTGATACGACAATTTCTGTGTTATCCGATACCAAATACCGGTGCCAGAGAATAATATATACAGTATATAATAATACACAGAAGAAAAAAGATCTTATATGAAGTCCACCAACCAGGAATAGCAGACTGCTCACTCAAATATGCAACTCCACAGCAAATTCCACATGCCCCAACATTTTATTTGCCTTATAGTGTCAACCCCATACCATACCCAGGGGCGGATTGGCCATCTGGAGTACAGGGAGTTTTCCGGTGGCCTGCGCCACCTAGTGGCCTGCTGGACAAGATCCAAAATGCACTAGAATGTGCTAGATGCTCGCCTGGAACATACAGATCAAAATGACCATTAATCTTCTACATTCTCTAGTTGTGTATAGACTAAGTTGGGCTAATTCACATGATGAATATTTTAACTCTTGAGGGTGTAAAAATGAAACCAAATGGACCCGCAAGGGTCCATTTGGTTTCATTTTTATGCTCTCTAAGAGTTACATCTGGTTAACCAGCTGCCCCCCAGGGTGGCCTGGCAAAGGCAAAATTGTCCCGGTGGGAAAATATGTGCCAATCCGCCCCTGACCATACCCCTGTGTGAGATCAGTGGTTAGGTTAGCCTGGCATATTTGCCAACACCAGTGTGACCCTATAATGACAAATAAGGGCCGATATTTTTACGATACTGATACAGTATTTGCCAATACCAATTTGCTAATACTTTTTTACGATACTGTTACAGCATTGGGACATTTCTAATCATAAGAACGGTAACCTTTGGATTGTTGACATTCTTTAGATGTTTTGTGAGTAAACTCCCAGTATCCCCTCTTCCAGGTCATTATTATTATTATTATGCAGAGAGCACATAATAATGAATGCTCATTTCTTACACAAACAAGGATATGTAGCTCACGTAATAATATTCACATATCCAGGTCATATAGCGACAGTTCACAAGGACACGTCATACCATGATTAAGACTAATTAAGTTCAATGTCACTTACAGGCGGTGTTAGGTGCGCGCACGCTCTCTGTTTCTCTTGCACTCACATAACACATACACACACACATGCGTGCGCACGCACACACACACACACACACACACACACACACACACACACACACACAACACACACACCACACACACACACACACACACACACACACACACACACACACACAGAAAATACAGTAACGACAGTTTGCAGTAAAGTCATTCATCAGTAGTTTTAAACCAGTGGTCCAGAGACCACCTGTGGTCCTTGAGGGGTAACATTCCAGGGGGTGGTGATGATGTAACCAAATGGACCCCTTATCTTTAATGGTAATAAAGGCAACCGTGTGTGTGCAAACACTGTGTTTGTAAACAGATTTGTTTAAAAACAGAATCTAACTCCACCTCACCTCCACTCTATTGGTCATTATGAAACTGCAGGAAGACTGCTGTGCTGTGATTGGCTAAAATGCTGCCTTATCCCACACAATCCCCCTCCCCTCAGACACTGTTCTGGGCCTGACAAATGTTTTGTTTTCACGACTTGTTGACAACAACAACGTTCTGGATCGTCTGCAGGACGAAGCAAGTGTCTGTATGTAGGGAACCAGATGCAGCATCAAAGTAGAAGCAACATAGAGGAAAAATGCCAAAAATATACACATGGCTATACTGTATATCTATTTTGATTTTGGGCAAAAAAAAGTTGCCTAATTTCAGTGCTCTGTTACTCCATTACATCTATTGTATGGTGTCTAGGCATGACGCACAGTCTGCAGTGTATTCAGAGGGCCATCACATTATAATGTCGCATAAATACAGACATTCCCCGGTTTATAGTAACTTAAAGAGTAACAGTTATTGCTGGGAATGCTACTGTTGTCATAATATCATCCTGTGTGATGAACCCGGAAGGTTAAAGTGTCCCTTCATATTATGGTGGTGAATGGGTGGCAGTGTAGTACCCACCAGTTAACTCCGGGTCCATTTGATTCAAATGAATCAAATGGACCCGTATAGTGGTCCATTTGGTTTCATTTTACGCTCTACTCTACCGACTATCAACCTTTTTTTTCTCAATGAAAATTGCTCAGTGGGCTGAGTCAGTGTGCTCACGTGTTAATTGTGGCAAAAAGAATAACCGTATTAATCAAATGAATTAATGCCATTAAAGAACAGTTTCACTGCTTTAGAGCATTGCCCTAAAAACAATAAAATAAAAATCTAAAATAATACTTTGGTGCCCTCTAGTGGCCACAAAAACACGGGAAACAAGGGTTTGGCAGTGAAGCTGTTAACTTGTTATTTTCAACAACCTTAATGATAACTTAATAATAATATTATGATAGTATAACAAAGACTGCGTTTCTTCCTTGTGTGCCCCTTGTGCAACCAAAACGAACAGGAACGCAGGCATGTACAGTATGTATATCTCGCTGCTGCTGCCACTCTTTGAGAGACGCTGAATATTTCATGACGCCACCGGGCTTGTCCCCTCCTTCGCCCCGTGTAAAGCCAGCCAGCGTGGGTCAAGATCTTGTACTTAGTCACATAAATGATGCATTGACCTCAGCTATATCTGTACTGAGACACTAACGGGCCACCGCATCGGCATCCGCCCATGGAGGAGGGGAGCAGCAGTGCCAGCCAGGGCCCCATGCATCACGGCCATGAGGCGTGCACGGAGGGGTGTGTGTGTGTGTGTGTGCGCGTGTGTGTGGAGGGAGCCTAGATGTATGTCGTCGCGGAGCCCTGAATCCGAGCCTTCTTACCTGGCAATGATTTATTGAGGCCAGTGACGGTCTCACCGCTCCTCTCACTATGTGGGATGACACCCGGGTGCTGCCCTTACCTCTCTCTCTCTCTCTCTCTCTCTCTCTCTCTCTCTCTCTCTCTCTCTCTCTCTCTCTCTCATTTTCACTCTATTTATGGAGCGTTGCAGTGAAAATGGCACTTATAGTTCAGAGGAGTACAGTACGATCAGGGGCCCATGCATGCGGTTGGCTTCTTCGCACCAACCTGTTCTGTACCGCAGTGAAGGATGCATGGGCGTTTTTGCCATTAGGCAGACTAGGCAGTTGGCTGGGGCGCCATGGGTGGTGGCGGGGCATATACCGGTAATATGTTCTTTAGTTTAAAAATAGTTATATTAGATATAATAGATATATTTTGTCCACCTAGTAAGTTCACCCGTTTGTTAAATTGTTTTATACTCTATTATAAGGTGCACAGACCATATATCATATTTCCCCCTTCCCCATGTTAGCAGAGGAGCTAATAAAAGTTCCCCAGCTTTAGGGTGAATTCTCCTCCAATCAGGATCGAGCAGCAGGTTCACATTGTGTAGCTACTCTTGGGCGCCCTTATAGCGCACCAGACTGGCACTACACAATGAATTTCAAATCACTTACCAATGCTTTAAATGTATTCCTTTTTTAGAGGAATAATTAATAGCACACTGCAAATGAATCCAACAAAAATCCCACCCCCATGTGTACAATGCATTGCACAGAGCCGTGCGTGTGCATTATTGTGCAAAGATGCATGCAGTGCCTTTGTTTTCCCTCCCCCTCCCTCCTCCTCCTCCTCCCCACCCTCTCGGAGAAAAACAGCCGCGTGGTGAGAATCGGAGACAAATTGCCGCGTGGCATTAGCACTACAGTGAGGGATGAAAGTGCACCGAGCAAGGCAAACAAGCACCCCCATTACAAGCGCCACTTAGCAACAAACACATCTATTACCAGGCAGCGTTTGGCTGAGCGAGGGCTAGGAGGTCGGGGTCTTTATTCTGCACACACTCTTACACACCTCTCTCTGACAACGAGCTCCTGCTGCTTATCCAGGGCAATGAGATTCAGGATGAACCACAACCAGGGAATTTCTCAACAAGTATCAAATGGTCTCCTTTCCGGCTGGCTTCCACCCCCCCACCCCACCCACAACCAGTATGAATCAAGCAGTACAGCCGTACAGCTGTTTACATACTTGAAGATACAGTCTCTTCATCAGCAAGTGTTGCACTTTGTCTGTAGTGCAGTTGAAGTCACACATTGTCACATTTTACAGTGTCTTTTTTTTGGGCAGCTGCAGGCTGCCTAGTAAACAGGCATGGGGAGATAGGGATAGCAAATTATCCCAGGTTGAAGCCGACCTCTGAGCCATGGGATGAGCTTTGTACCGGCGATCTGATTGGCTATCTGGTCTTTTGGCAATGCCACGACTTTTGATTGGCTATCTAGTGTCTATGGCTCTGGTCAGAGCTACATTTTATTCCATTACTATTTAGTAGTAGGTATATGACCACGTCCCTTTCACTTCCTTGTACATTTCATAGAATATTTCTGCATATATAGTACAGCAGCTGTCAATTAAATGATGCATCATTTCTTGTTTAATAGCCTCAATCACCACTCTGATATAACCATGGAAAGCATGTTTTAGCTGCAGTACGATGCCATGCCAGATTGAACAATCAACAATGGTGGACATTGTAAACAAAGTGGAAATGAAAATTTGGAACTGAAGACAGAAAAAGAGGAATTATACACAGTAGGGTGCATTGATGACATCAACACAAGGACTCAGTGGAGCAATTTCCGATAAAGCTCTCATATGTTATGTTTGTGAGGATAGAAAACACACATGGGAGCACCAAAAACAGTTACTCCCCTGCACAAAATTCCATTCAGATTCACAGACGAGTACAAGAACCACTAAACCATATTAATGCCAGGAACACAGAATTAGGTTCCACACCATGAAATTATGTCATTCTTTAATGTCATTTATTTATGTTTCTTCTTTACAAAATATGTTTGTTTTTTCTCAATTACTCCCATGTTGGCATCCACGCAAATACACAACTTTTACTCCCTTCTTGGCTCAGAATGAGCCAAACTCCAGTTTGTGGAGGATATTATTGACTCTTCTTACATCTGCAGAATCTAAATAGCACAACGGTCAATTAGCGCAACCTACAAGAAGCCGCACTGCATGTGTGGTGGGCTGGGAGGGTGCACAGACAGACATCCATGCAGACACACACAGCCAGTCATTGTAGTGGTTAGGCGCCGCTCAAAAAAAAAACATGTAGCCCAAATCCCTTATACAAGATAATAATAATATAAAAGGAACTTGGCAGCGTTGGGCATCAGTTCCATAGAGAGAGAGAGACAGCTAGTCAGCTACAGCCAGGCTGCTCCAGTCATGTGGGTTTCACTGCATCACAGTGATTAATGGACATCTTCATATAGCAGGCTACCTGACACACTTAGCTTCCTGCTGCCTGTCTCTGTGTGTGATGGGCGAGGAGATGAGCTCTCTGAGGCTGTCTGGAATCTGGATCTCTCTCCCCTGCCCTGTTTGCGCTGGTGGAAAATAACTAAGACTATTTCCTTTATAACTTGTCAGGGCCGGCCGGATCTAGGCATGGGGGGTAACTACTCTTAGTACTGTACTTAGAAGGCACCCTGTGTAATAAGACAAATATGCAGACATTATACTTGCCCTCTACACAAAAACATTTAAAAAACACCTTAAGTATTGTATTTCTTTCATAAATTAAGAATATTTCACTCAATAGGAATGATGTCATTGGGCTGTACAGCCCTATGGAATGTATACGATGCATGTGCAAATATAAAAGTATTTAATTAAGTTTGTTACTTGTGGATACTCAGGAACTATAAAGTTGTTGTTTTTCATATCATGTGGGGTGACTGTGGCTGGCTGTGGCTGGCTTATCCAGTTGTCTTTTTTCACTTATACAACGGTGCGGCCAATCTATGGATTTTTCCAGGTTCCAGGTGTGCTCCGCGGACTAAATGATAGAAAGTTGGTTAACCAAATGTAACTCTTTGAGAGCGTAAACATGAAACCAAATGGACCCTAGCGGGTCCATTTGGTTTCATGTTTACGCTCTCAAGAGTTATGATATTCACCATCTAAATTAGCACCACTTAATTAATAAGTCATAAGTCATGTTCATTTTGGTCTAATTTTGATGTTTTGCCTCTTTTGTTTGTGAAAATCCATCCTGGAATTGTGAACAAAACCAACAGAAATCTTTTGTCTGGGGGTCTGTGGGGTGAAGATGTTGTTAAATTGTGAAAAAGTTGAAAACCACTGCTCTAACATGAAGCTTGTTGTCTGGTGCGGCTTATTAGTCCGTGGGACGCCAGGAAAAATACCGCCATCAAAAGGGACAAGACATATGTGGTATCATTACGTTCGTCTGACATCCAGGAATGCAAAAATGTGTGATAGCAGTTTCAGAAGAGTAGCTGAATACAGTTTTTTGGCATTTATATCTGATAAAATGTTGTAATAACTTCATAACTTGAAATGCATTGATTTTACGCCCCATAAATGTATTGAACGTTAATATAAAGTTGAGCATTACGAACGATTTGGTACCAACTACATGTCTGTATCTCCTACGGTTCTCGAGATACAGTATATAGGTACATTCACAGATGGAGGAGAGCAAGACATTTGTAACATTGATTTTCAAGTCAACAAATGGTGATACAGGCATGAGAATTGGTACACACACTCTTCAAACCCCACTATTTCTAAAAGTACTGCGTGCCCTGCAAAATTCCAAGATGGCACCCCCCAAAATCCAAGATGTCCGTCCAAAAAATGTGGTTTTTCCTTCATAACTCAAATTACAAAGATCTTAAGCCCCATAAATGTATTGAACGTTAATATAAAGTCGGGCATTACGGACATTTTGATACCAAGTACATGGCTGTATGTACTACGGTTCTTGAGTTACAACATATACGTAGTGATGTGGCACCATAAGTGTAACATTTTGGCATGTTTCACTCTTTAACTCAAAGATCCCTTTATCACCATTTATTCTATTTTCAGGAAATGGACCTACATGTATCTGCTATCATAAACCACTTCAAGTTTTTCAATTGATGAAACGGGTCGGGAGTTATTAAGCCAATTGTGAAGGGCTGTTTCAGTGCTAAAATTGCTGCATACATTCTGCGAATATAAGCCACCCAGAAATGTCTGTCTGTGCATCTGTCCTTCACAATAAGTGTATATGTGAAGTGGACGCACCAAGTGTACCATGTGTCATACTATAATTGTATAATGTGCAAAAATGCGTAATAGTGTAATATATGCAATAGTGTAATAGAGCTAATAGTGTAATATATGCAGTCTATAGCGGTATACTGTAATAGGGTAGTGTATGTAATAAGTGCCACAGTGTAACATGTGTAATAGTGTAATAGGGTAATATGTGTAATAGTGTCATAGTGTAACATGTGTAATAGTGTAATATGTTTATACTTTGATATGTGTAATAGTGGCATAGTGTAACATGTGTAATAGTGTAATAGGTTGATATGTGTAATAGTGGCATAGTGTAACATGTGTAATAGTGGCATAGTGTAACATGTTGTAATAGCATAATAGGGTAATGTGTGTAATAGTGTAACATGTGTAATAGTGTAATAGGTTGATATGTGTAATAGTGGCATAGTGTAACATGTGTAATAGCATAATAGTGTAACATGTGTAATAGCATAATAGGGTAATATGTGTAATAGTGTCATAGTGTAACATGTGTAATAGGGTAATAGTGTAATATATGCAATAGTATAATAGGGCTAATAGTGTAATGTCTGTGCATTATGGTAATAGTGCAATATATTACTGTAATATTGGTATAGCATAATAGCGTAATATGTGTACTAGTGTCATATTGTGACATGTGTAATAGGCAAGTATGTGTATCATGTGTAATGGTGTAATAGGACAATTACACTAGACCACTATTCAATATATTACACTATTACCCTAATGCACATATATTTCACTATTACACCATTACATATATTACCCTATTACACTATTACATATATTACCCTATTACGCTGTTACACAATTGCATATATTACACTATTACATGATTGCGTATATTGCACTATTACCCTAATGTACATATATTGCACTATTACACTATTACACATATTACCCTATTACACTATGGCACTATTACACATATTTCCTATTACACTATTAGCCTAATGCACAAATATCACACTATTACACTTATTACCCTATTACACATGTTACACTATGACACTATTACACATATTACCCTATTACCCTATTACCCTATTACACATGTTACACTATGACACTATTACACATATTAACCTATTACAGTATTACACGTTACACTACGACACTATTACACATATTACCCTATTACCCTATTACACATGTTACACTATGACACTATTACACATATTACCCATGTTACACTATGACACTATTACACATATTACCCTATTACACATATTGCCCTATTACAGTATTACACGTTACACTACGACACTATTACATATTACCCACATTATACACATTATACCATTATACTATGACACATGCTACACTTGGTGCGTCCGCTTCACATATACACTTATTGTGAAGGACAGATGCACAGACAGACATTTCTGGGTGGCTTATATTCGCAGAATGTACGCAGCAATTTTAGCACTGAAACAGCCCTTCACAATTGGCTTAATAACTCCCGACCCGTTTCATCAATTGAAAAACCTGAAGTGGTTTATGATAGCAGATACATGTAGGTCCATTTCCTGAAAATAGAATAAATGGTGATAAAGGGATCTTTGAGTTAAAGAGTGAAACATGCCAAAATGTTACACTTATGGTGCCACATCACTACGTATATGTTGTAACTCAAGAACCGTAGTACATACAGCCATGTACTTGGTATCAAAATGTCCGTAATGCCCGACTTTATATTAACGTTCAATACATTTATGGGGCTTAAGATCTTTGTAATTTGAGTTATGAAGGAAAAAACCACATTTTTGAACGGACATCTTGGATTTTGGGGGGTGCCATCTTGGAATTTTGCAGGGCACGCAGTACTTTTAGAAATAGTGGGGTTTGAAGAGTGTGTGTACCAATTCTCATGCCTGTATCACCATTTGATTGACTTAAAAATCAATGTTACAAATGTCTTGCTCTCCTCCATCTGTGAATGTACCTATATACTGTATCTCGAGAACCGTAGGCGATACAGACATGTAGTTGGTACCAAATCGTTCGTAATGCTCAACTTTATATTAACGTTCAATACATTTATGGGGCGTAAAATCAATGCATTTCAAGTTATGAAGTTATTACAACATTTTATCAGATATAAATGCCAAAAAACTGTATTCAGCTACTCTTCTGAAACTGCTATCACACATTTTTGCATTCCTGGATGTCAGACGAACGTAATGATACCACATATGTCTTGTCCCTTTTGATGGCGGTAAATTGCCATTTTTTGCCTGGCGTCCCACGGACTATATAGTGCAGGTGCGGCTTATAATCCGAAAATTACGGTATTTCTTGTATTGAAGATGTAGAGTGTAGATAACACTACCGTACTACTGTGCTATCAGTTAAACTGTTTTAAACGTCTTTTTAAACGTTGGTATCTACATCAGCCAAGATTTTACATATCTGTGCATCCCTTTACCGTTTACCATTTTACAGCATGTCAAATTGCACTTTTTGACTTTTGCGTTCTCTCTCTCTCTCTCTCTCTCTCTCTCTACACTGTAATTGTGTGTCATATCATTTTGCAGACAAAGATGCCTAATTCCCTGGCTTTTCAAAGCACACTAATTGCTCTGGTGACACATCCTGACTGCTGTTGTCATGGTAATTGCCTTGGGGGTGGGCGGGATTTATAGTGCTATAGTATACTGATGCTCAAGTGACTGAACGTTCCTGAAAAGAAGTGGATACAAGTTTATTCAAACCACCATGATCCACTGGCGCTCAGATGTTTTCACGCAAAGGAGTGTTTAGGGTGGTTGTGTTCCATTTCATATCTTTCTCCTAGCACAGCAGCTCACAAACACACTTGCATGCGCACGCACACACACACACACACACACACACACACACACAACACACACACACCACACACACACACAAATATTATGATACTCGGAAGCCCACAGCGCCAGGGGCGGATCTAGGCATGGGCAGAGGGGGGGGGGGGGGGGGCAATGCCCCCTAAATGCCCGGTCTGCCCCACCAAACATGATGGCATGCAAAACAACCCAAGATATTTTCAAATTAAAGTGCTTATATTTAAAATGATTTGAAACACTACTACTGCTACTAACTAACTACAGCTGTGGCACCACTAAACCAACAGCATTTCATCATTGAAAACAGAAAACTCTCTGAGTCAGACCTTTAGCTTTATGCATGCTGCATGCATGTTGCAACATCAACAACAACTTATGTTATTATTGATGCTTAATTGCGTAATAATCCTGTAACTGAAAATGGTATGGGTGCGGCCTCATCACCCGCACCCATACCATTTTCTCCTGCCCCCCCAATTGGCAAATGTTACATCCGACCCTGCACAGCACTGTGAGAAGACAGACAGCCCTCAGGTTGCCAACATACGTCATGTTATGCCTTGTTCCATGACATGTTCTATTGGCAGTTTACCTTGACTGGAGAATGGTCTGACCACCATGTGTTGGCTCCCTGCTCTGCTGCCATAAAAAAACACAAAATATATTGATGCAGGTGTTGCCAGGTCTGCTTATCAGCTCAGTGGGTTGAGTCAGTGTGGACACGAGTTAAATTGTGTTACAATTTCTAATCAGATTCATCAACAAAATTAATTTAACCAATTAACTTGTTTTTCTTTTTCAACCACCTTAATAATTACCTATTCTTTCAAGGTTTTTAACTTCTTTGCTATGGGGTGTTCCTTGAACAACATATTTTCGACGTAGAAACACAGGGTTTTCTTCCAGAAACCTAACACGATTTCCTGTTTTTTAACCCTTTCTGTACTGAACACGTTTTGGTGTTGAAAAATATCAGATCTACAAGCTCATATCGCGCCACTCGGTGGCACGATATGAGCTTGTAGTTCTGCTATTTCAGAAAAATTGTGAAAATGTGGTGCAAATCTTTGAATACATTATTTTGGAAGCAAACATTTTTAACTCAAATCTTTGCTTCTGGGGGATCCCTAGAACAACATGTTTTAGATGAGGAAATATGTTAAGCATCACTGACACAGAAAGAGATTTTTCCAGAAAAACTACCTCGCGCCAGGGACTAGAATTTAGTGTCAGAAACTAGAATTTAGTGTCATGGACTAGAATCTAGTGTCGGGAACTAGAATCTAGTGTCAGAAACTGGAATCTAGCTTCAGAAACTACAATCTACTGAGAGGAACTAGAATCTACCGTGGGGGACTAGAATCTAACATGAGGAACTAGAATCTAGCGTCGGAAACCAGAATCTGATCAGGACAATGGGGTTAAACAACATCTTGTAGCGTGACAGTTTTCAAATTTACTTCTTGTAGACTCTAGTCGTTTCTCTCACAAAACCTGGCAACCAACATGTTTTTACGCGGGTGAGCAGGGAGGATAAAGTATATATTCTCTCCACCGCGGCCGTGAGTCGAGCCTCGGTGCTCAGAGGTCCCAGGAGGGGGCCACTCCTCCTCGCCACCGTTTATCCACCGCATCCACGGATCAAATGGATGTGCGCGCAGCAGGGTTCAAGGAGGGGTCAGGGAAATATAGGGGACAACATACGTCAAACAATGCGTACGGGGAAAGAGAAAAGTAGGATCATAAAAAGCCTTTTATCGCCTGGCGAACCGCGTGGCCCTCGATCCCTCTCTCCCGCCCCGGTGAGGAGGTGGTGGGGTTGGGAGTGGGGAGTGGGGGGAGAAAAGCCCCTCTTGGATTGAGGAGTTTGATCATCATTATGGCACAACCAGAGCTACCTCTGACAGCTTGGCGCCAACGTGATGCTCCACCGACAACGCTTTGGCTTTGTCCAAGGAGCCAAGGTTGGGGTCATCTGTGCGAGCATGGTTATACGTGTGCGTGTGCGTGTGCGTGTGCGTGTGTGTGTGTGTGTGTGTGTGTGCGCGCGTGCAGAGACGTTTTTTTTAGGCGTACACAATATAAGCGGCCGCTTATAGGACCACAACCAGTAAAGGGCACCACTTCACAAAGACATTTTAAATCATGGTGAAATTTGGGCAACATAATGACATTATGAGGTTGTGTTTCACCATGTTAATGACTTATCTTTCAGGACCTATTTTTCTGAGAGTGTACAAATGTTGTGGGCAGTCTCGCATATAAGGCCCGCACCCACCTAACTCCTAGAAGCACTCTGTATGTGCGTGTGCAGTGGCATTTCTAAGCAATTTGGAGCCCCAGGCAAGATTTCCCTGAAGCCCCCAACCCAACCCCCCCATACCAAATGAAACCTTAAGGGTCCATTTGGTAAGGGTGGCTCCCAGGAAAATCACCTGTGACATCATACCTGACAGGCACAGTAAAATGGCGCCCCCCAGGGGATAAAAATATGAACTATTAGTAACCTAAAGAACATATTATGTGTTTTAAATGTTCAATTCTAGTTATAGAGGACACGTATAATATATTTATATCCATTTGAGGCTTATTAGCCTGGGATCCTTTTAAAGCATGTCTGGTGGTCGCCCCGGTGCCCCCCCCCTCCCCTCATGGCGCCCCAGGCAACTGCCTAGTCTGCCTAATTGCAAAAACACCCCTGTGCGTGCATCCGTATGTGTGTGTGTGTGTATGTGCGTGCATGAGTGTGTTTCTGTGCTTCTGTGCTGTCGCATTGCCCTTAGGACGCCCTTGTGCCGTGTCAAACGCCCACGCTGTACAATACCTCTGTCTTCTGCCGTAAATGGCTATTTTAGGTTTCATAACGTCGTTGATGACCGACCCTCTCATAACATTGTCCGTTTAATTAAATGTCAGCCTCTCCTCCCTTCTCTTTCTGCCCATTCGGTGAGGGTTAATTTGTTTGTGCATCATTAGGTGTGTGTGTGTATCTGTGAGGAGGAGGATGGATGGATGGAAGGAGGTGAATCGTCACAGATGAAACGCTACAACGTGGTTTTTGACCTTCCATAGCGGGAGGATATTAACCTGTTAAAGATTGGAGAATGGTCCTACGAAATGGTCTAATGAATCCAGGCGGTTTTCTGAACATCCCTGCTGTGTTTCTACCAGGCCAGTGGTCCTCTTTTTCGTGCAAACGTATGACCCCCAATTGTACCCCCAACCGGAAGCGAAGATTTGAAGTTGAAAACGTTTGCTGTGAAACGCATGCTGCAGTTGCTTCCTTGCACTTTCCACTTGCTTTGCTCTGCTGATGGTCCAGAACTTTATTTCCGTGCATCGGAGAGGTGAGGTGGGGGTGGATTCAAACAACTTTAGTGTTTGAATCACTAAAGTATTTGGACAAGGTATTTTGGTAGTGTTCCGAATCTTGCGCGGGATAGAAGGATACTGAGGTTGGAGGAAGTGCCGGGCAGTGAAGTCCAGGTTTGGATCTGGGCATGGGGAGGGCCCAGACCCAGACTGCCCCACCAGACATGATGCCATGCAAAACAACCCAAATTTCAAAGATATTTCACATTAAAGTGCTTATATTTGAAATAATTTGAAACACAACTACTGCTAGGCTACTAACTAAACTACAATTGTCCAACACCATTTCATCATTGAAAACAGAAAACTCTCCGAGTCAGACCTTTTATAGATTTATGCATGCTGCGTGCCTGTTGCAACTTCACCAACAACTATTGTTATTATTGATGCTTTACTTGCCTAATATAGTAAGTCTTGTACAAGATATACGTGAATCTAATTCCCCCAAATTGGGAAATGTTACATCCGTGCCTGGTGAAGTCCAAAGTGAAGACTTGTGGATGCAGTGAAACATGAACTTAGTTGTTGGGAGAGGAGGCAGAGGACAGGGTGAGACAGAGGCAGACGATTTGCTGTGCCTGTGACCCCTCAAGGAAAAAAGAAGACATTTTATAGAGCTTCATTATTATAGAGCTCCATTTGTTTCAGTAAATGATCGCTGAAGGTCACACGCATTCCATAATCTCACAACGAGGATCTCGTCTCTGTCTGGGGTGGAAACCTCCTATCTCTAAAAAAACGGTAAACTTTCTTTTTTCTGACGAAACTCGCAGGTTGACGAGCTCAGAATGCAGTGCTGCTTCATGTCGCGTTTTGAGCTTGTAGATCGGTTGATTCTTTAGTGCAGTGGTTTTCAGACCAACAGTGGTCCTTGAGAGGGTTCCAGGTGGTCCCCAGCTAAATGATGGAAAGTTGGTTAACCAGATGTAACTCTTTGAGAGCGTAATTTTTTTTTTATTTTTACTCTTTGAGAGCGTAAAAATTAAAAATTGGTTTCATGTTTACACTCTCAAGAGTTAAAATATTCATCATCTGAATTAGCCCAAGTCTACACACCTAGAAGATTAATGATCATTTGGATATGTCTGTTTTGTTTCTCAAATCCAGGGTGGAATTGTGGACAAAAGCAAAATAAATCTTTAGTTTTGGGATCTGTGGGGATAAACTGTCCTCAAATAGTGGTCTGTGGTTCAAATAGTGAATAAATAGTGGGCCCTGGTATGAAAAAGGTTGAAAACCACTGCTTTAGTATGCTGCGCCGTGGTATGACCACAGAGGGGCGAAAATGTAAGTGCAAACACGAAAAAAAAAACACACAAAACAACACTAAAAGTACAGATATGAGGTTTCTGTGCGACAGCGACGATATGGTAAATATGATTAAGTGCTTATATACGTACAGATTGAGTACCATATGTTACTGTACAGTACACACACTTCATAGCATAACGCTAATCCTGCTTACTGCAGCGGAGGTAAATCACCACAATGCATTGTGGGGGATCAAACGTCAGCTGTTTGCAGCCGCATCCATCTCTGCAAGCAGCGGAAACAGGTTTCCACAGCAGAGTGGAAACCTGTACAGCACATGTACAGTACATGATGGACAGTACTGTTGTGTCACTGGGGCGGATATAACATGTCCCATTTGGGGGCAAGAGAACACGTTGGAAGGGCTAGAGAAAATGGTAAGGGGGCGGCATCATCGCCCGTGGCGCGAAGCGACACGGGTGATGAAGTCGCACCCATACCATTTTCAGTTACAGGACTTTTATTAGTCAAGTAAAATCAATAATAACATCAGTTGTTGTTGAAGTTGCAACAGACACGCAGCATGCATAAAGCTAAAGGTCTGACCACACCAGCAGACAGCGGCTCCAGGCTTGAAGCTGCCACGCTGGTGGCCAAGTTTGGTACTGCAGGCGGGTGGAATTCATGCACGAACGCCCCGAGAGCACGCACGCTCGTTTGCTTTGTGCACGTGGACAGGGCAGTTTGTTTTTAAGTTGTTTTCTGAATAAACCAGCGGTCCTCACGTCATATACTACCTCTCAAAACATAACGTATGTATTATATGACAGATAATAAGCTCAATGCAAACCCACAAGCTTGTTTTTTGATGCTTTTGATGTTTTTTTCCTTTGCTCGTGCGCGACGGCGCTCGTTCATGGTTCCCATAATCCCTTGCGTCGGGCGCGTTCATGGAGAAATACTTCCGCATTGGGGCACCAAATTTTGGTGCTCAAATGCGGAAATAGGCGCACTTCCGGCGGTCTTCCGGGTGCTTCAAAGCGCCAATGAGCAACTTGTATTGAAATGAACGGCAAGGGGGCGGGGCTGTCGCTCGAGTCCGGTCTCTGTTATATTATTACTCTATGGGTCTGACTCAGAGAGTTTTCTGTTTTCAATGATGAAATGCTGTTGGCTTAATAATGCTAACTACACAGCTGTAGTTAGTTAGTAGCAGTAGTAGTGTTTCATCATTTTTAAATATAAGCACTTTAATTTGAAATATCTTGGGTTGTTTTGCATGACATCATGTTTGGTGGGGCTGTCTGGGCATTTCGGGGGGCATTGCCCCCCCATGCTCATGCCTAGATCCGCCCCCGATTTAGGGTTAGGTTTAGAGATGGCTCACTCCTCTTTGGTTTAGTTACAAATAGCGCTGAAAAAACTATGATAAGTGGGAAGCACCAATGAATACGGCAGTGATTAGTTGCCAATCCAATTAATCGATGACTAAATTAGTTGAAAACAAATTATTTATTTGATTGTTTTGATTTGATTTCCAAGCATAGTATGAGGTGATGTGATGCCACTGTAGTTCTTTGTCTTTTGATGATTTTTTTTAACTCAAGTTGTATTTTTTAACTTTTTAATGTAAAGCACATTGGTACAACTTTGTTGTTATATACAGTAAATGTGCTATTTAAATAAAGATGGTATGGTATGGTACGGTTTATTACGATTCATCGATTAATCGTTGCATCCCTATAATACAGATGTAAGTAAATTCCTGGGTAATTGTAGCCTGTCCTATTGCAGGTTGTTAGAATATGACTGGAGGTCTGGAGGTATTGTTTCAGACTATCTCTTCTAAGGATGTAGACATTTTACATCTTGACAGATACCGTATATAGCAGGGGCGGATTGGCCATCTGGAGTACAGGGAGTTTTCCCGGTGGCCTGCGCCACCTAGTGGCCTGGACAGTTTTTTTTTTTTTTTTTTTTTTTTTTTTTGAAAAGTCCAGGGCAGGCCAGGGCACCAGGCCCAGGCCAGGCAAACTAGTGTTTCTATCCTTCAAAAAAAAAAAGGTGTCCTACACCAGAGCCTTCAAGTAGGAGAGTTGCCATATTCCTGTTCACTCCTGTGCGCCAGGGCACTGCCTCGCGCTGCTGGAGGCAGTGTTGGCAACTGCCAAGATCCAAAATGCACTAGTGGCACTTCCAAAATGCACTAGAATGTGCTAGATGCTCGCCTGGAACATACAGATCAAAATGACCATTAATCTTCTACATTCTCTAGTTGTGTAGACTAAGTTGGTCTAATTCACATGATGAATATTTTAACTCTTGAGGGTGTAAAAATGAAACCAAATGGACCCGCAAGGGTCCATTTGGTTTCATTTTTACGCTCTCAAAGAGTTACATCTGGTTAACCAGCTGCCCCACCCCCAGGGTGGCCTGGCAAAGGCAAAATTGTCCCGGTGGGAAAATATGTGCCAATCCGCCCCTGGTATATAGAACAAGAGTCATTCACGTGATCGCTCCCGCGCGGAATTCCAACGACTCTCAAGCCCGCCCTGCGTCATCGTCTTTGACGGCGTCCCGTCGGAAAAGTGGCGTCGCAGAGACGTCTGAACACTTCTCGGCGTTCACTCCGCTTGCATACGTTTTTTTTTCTCCCTCCCCACATTAATTCAAAGCGTCTCGCCTCTGCCTGGGAAATGACAACACCGACTGCAGACAGAGAGAGATGCAGCCCCGGAGTTACACTTTGATGGACACAGTGGGGTCTATCTATCTCTTCCGTCGACTTCAGTGGTGAAATCGTGACAACGTCCCTCCCTCCGCTCCCCCGCCCCGCCCGTCCCCTTTCCCCCATGCAGCCCCCCTCGGGTCATTTCACTGGGCCTTATCAGTGCCAGCCAAATGCGGGGAGTCTGCTGGTGCAGAGGGGACTGAAAGGAGATGATTTGCGGACAGTCTAGTGAACACTAACGCTCTCTGCACGCTGTTCACATCAGGGGCGGATCTAGGCATGGGGGGGGGGTGCCATGACTGCCCCACCAAACACGATGGCATTGCCAAACAACTCAAATGTCAAAGATATTTCAAACGAAGGTCCTTATATTTAAAATGATTTGAAACACTACTACTGCGACTAACTAACTACAGCTGTGTCACCACTAAACCACCATTTCATCATTAAAAACAGAAAACTCTCTGAGTCAGACCTTTAGCTTTATGCATGGTGCGTGTCTGTTGCATGTTATTTCTGATGCTTAGTTGCCTAATATAAGTCCTGTAACTGAAGATGGTATGGGTGCGGCTTCATCGCCCGTGACGCTTCGTGCCATGGGCGATGAACCCATACCATTTTCACCTGCCCCCTCCCCCAATTGAGAAATGTTACATCCGGGCCTGATTCACATTGTGATTGTGGATTCACAATGCACTGCGGGGATGAGGCAAGAAAGCTGCCATCCAGGTGGAAAGATTGTTTTTATTGTTTTTTTGTGCGAACGCGATGGAACTTTCTAATACGCTACCGGTATCCAGCGTTGTGTGGTGCCGCAGAAGCAGCATCGGCGACGGCTTTCCACAGACGATCATGAGCTGAATGTCAGCCTGTGGCAGGAAGGGCTTCATGCAGTCAGTCAGTGATGCAACCTTTTTGTGGCGCTACCCTAACCTGTGACAGAGAAAATCCGCTGCCTGGGAATGATTTGTTTGATGCAGGGCTATAGCCCTCAGCCCCAGGTCGCTCCTCTGCACAAAATCCACTCATAGTTAGCCTGGCTAAGGCCAGACCGAAACGGCTGTTGCAAAAAAAAAAATCTGTCAGCAGATTGGTCAGGAATAGCTCAATTGTACACCTATTTCCTACTCCAGAAAATCGGGGTGGCCAATCAGGACACAGTATGAAAACATAAATGTTTTCTGGAGTAAAAAATGGTTGTACAATTGAGCTATTCCAGACCAATCTGCTGACAGGCATTTTTTCCCCACAGCTGATTCAGATATTTGACCAATCTGGGAACTAAATCGTTACCAAGAAAGCACTTCCTCCGTGTGTTCCTAATGGGGTCTAATAACGTGTTAAACTGTTGAAATTCAACCCTCAGATTTTGGATAGGCTACTAGTCAACCCATTGAAAGCAAAACATGAAATGTAGCGTGTGGTATGTATAAGGGGTTGTCATGATGGTGAATCCATTCCAAACATTAGATTTGCACCAAAAAACACACTCATTGGGCTGTAAACAGCCATAGCTACTTGTGCTGACTAAGCACATCTGTGATGATCGATATGTCAATCAATCAATAATCATCAAGATGACAAGTCATTACAGGCGATATGTGTAAAAAAAAATTCAAAGACATTCAAAGGATAAGGAAAATCACATTATTGTTTACTCTTATATGTTCACATTCAACTATGTCTGCATGGAAGTATAGAATTATGCTTACGCAGGTCATTGATTACAACGGGAAACGAATTGACAACAAACCACTAGGTACAGTATATAAAGTAATCAATAGCTGCATCCCCATGTAAATGTTTGTCTTACGTCTTTAAAGGGGAATTCCGCCCATTTTTAAGATTTTTTTCTGAGCGTGTAGGAATGGAACCAAATCCATTTGGTTCCATTTGTACACTCTCAGAAAAAAAGGTTCTAAAAGAAGACTCATTAACATGGTGAAACACGACTTGATGATGTCATCAAGTTGTGGTTCACCATGTTAATGATTTTTTTTCCAGACCTCCATTTCTAGGAAACACAGAATGGGGGGGAACTATTTTATCATGACCACACAACATCTCCAAGGTATGTTCATGACACAGTAAAATGTTGAAAATGGGTGGAATTTCCGCTTTAAGTAAAAAAGGAGGGAAAACTCCTGTATTTGGGTGTAGTATAGAACGTTAAGTGAGACTACAGTACAGAGAAGTGTGGTGGTAGAGACCTTCCTTGTTGCTGTCTCTCTCTCTGTCAGTATGTCAGGTGCTGTGTTTGTGCACCCTGTTGCCCGGCAACTCCAGCCAAACACACTGCGCTGGAAGGGGAAAGCTGTAAACTAAAGCTTGCAGAAGTGGATGGTGGTGTCACACCACACCAGCACAGGCTTCCTGCCTGTGTACGTGCGCGTGTGTCTGTGTCTGTGCCTGCCTGCCTGCGTGCGTCCATGCGCGTGCATGTGGTGTGTGTGCACAAACAGGGGCTGCTGCTGCCCTCCATGGGGCTCCAATAGCAGTTGCAACTCATCCAAATGTTTTCCTCCTCCGGACTTTGATGTGACTGATGGAGCCACAACGTTTTAAACAGGGGCAGATCTAGGCATGGGTATGGAGGGGGCAATGCCTCCCCCCCTAAATGCCCTGACTGCCCCACCAAACATTATGGCATGCAGAACAACCCTAGATATTTCAAATTAAAGTGCTTCTATTTAAAATGATTTGAAACACTACTACTGCTAATATCTACCTACCATTGCCGCGCCACTAAACCAACAGCATTTCATCGTTGAAAACAGAAAACTCTGAGTCAGATCTTTAGCTTTATGCATGCTGCGTGTCTGTTGCAACTGATGTTGTTATTGATACCTTAGAGATGTTGTGTGGACATAATAAAAAGGCTATAGTCACAACCAGGTTGCAACCAGCGTTGGGCAATATTACTTAGGAGAGTAATATATTTACTTTACTTATGACCAGGGGTGAAAGTGGTGTGAAGTTTTTGCCGGGTCTATAGGAAACAGCATCGTGTGACGCGTTCAGGCCGCGCCGCGAAGCGGCGCGGCCGAAAATTTTTTTGGAGGTTCAAACTCCACAGTGTCCCTAAAATGCATAGGAAAATGCCTTTTTGTGGCACAGTAACCTAACCTAACCTAACCTGGAACATAATATAAAACACAGCAGGTCTGCCTTACACCTGCATTAGGTTACCTATACTCCATTTCAGCATGATTAAACAGTTTTGTATTTGTACATTACGCTACACAAGAAATAGGTTTCATTTAAGATTTTATTTTGTTACAAACTACTGCAAAACAGCATTATTTCAACCACACACAGTTAGAAAAGGGAGAATAATATAATATATATAATATGTACACTCTCAGAAAAATAAAATGGGTGGAATTCCCCTTTAAGAGGCGTCCCCCCCAGTGAAACAGTGAAAGCACTAGGCTACTAACCACTGCCGTAGCCAGGAAATTATCAGTGGTGGCGCATTCATGTTTTCAGGGGGGGCAATATTTTTCATAGTTCCCCACCAAAGTTGCATATTAAGCACACACTCACATGCTCAAAAAACACACTAATTGGAGACTATAAACTATAAAAACTATAGCCCCGTTGTGCGATCTCTCAGGTTCGATGGCAATGCTGTCTGCAGTGGTCGCGCAACAGAAAATACTATCCAGCACGTTTGGTTTCTGACCCCCCAATGTCGCAACTCTACCAGATGGCATGATTCTACCCAGAGCAGCCTGGGTAGAGTAGCTATGTAAGCCTGGAGTATAGACAGAGCAATGCAGACACCGCTCACTTCATGAACCAAGGGGACAACAAACGGCTCATTTGAGGCTACTCACCACAGCTCGACGTGCTGCCTTATAATCCATGCATCCGCCCGTATCGGGCTTTAGAAAACGGCTCCGCTGTCATTATTTATCAAACCGAACGCAGTCCTTGGTAAAAAGGCAAAGTTTTCTTTTCCCTACGTGTGTTGTAAACAAAGAGCGGCGGACGCCATGACAGGATCTCGCTCAACTGCATGGAGGGAGGAGGGCCCATGCTGCAGATCCGTTTCCTGTCCTATTCTGTGCAAATGGCAAAACTAGTAGGCGGGCTTTAAACAGGATCTCAGCAATGAGCAGTAAATAGACACCATTATCCCTTTGGCCGCGTCGTCGGGATTTGCAAGGTAATCAGTGTCTTTTGCGACATTGCGGGGTAAGAAACTGAGCGCTTGAGCGCTGTTCATGCAGCCTGAATAGGGACAACGTGGAGTTGGAAATACATTGTTTATGTTGTGATTTGTGTGAACTGAAAACGATCTAAAATTGGTTGAGAAAGAATAACACCAGTAGCCGGGCTGTTGCCCGAGTCCACAGCATTTCTTTCTATGTCAGCTTCAGGACTTGTCCCTATTTGCTGTTGCTATTCTAAATAGAAGTCTATGTAGAAGAGCCTCCATGACCCCATGAAGTGAACAGAGTTTGCATAACTCTATCTATACTGTAGGGTGTAGGCTATAGACGGAGTTTGCGTAACTCTGTCTATACTCTGTCTCTGTGGCTCTGGCTGTGCTGCTAACCGACAAGAGGAGACTTCTCTCCGTGCGGTGACAGGTTATTTAACGTAATATTTTATGAGACCCGGCGGGACCCGGCGTGAAATCTTTTGCCGGGTCTCAGACCTGGTGGGACCCGCCTCACTTTCACCCCTGCTTATGACCCCTTATAAAATGGTAATACTATTAGACTACTTATCAAAGAATAATATATTACAATATTACTTTCACCCGCAAAGGAATAGAGATGTACAAGACAATCTGTTTAGTGACAACTTGTGACAACTGCGATAACTTGCACTGTATGTCCTGTGTGCAGAATGCTGCGGTGCAGTAGGATCTACAAACTACTGCTCATCTCTTTTGTTATCTGTTGATAGCTTGTAAATCTGTACTATTTTCACATCCAACAACAAGCTCAAAAGTAATAAGTAATGAGGCGTGTTTTGGCAGAGTAACATATTACTTATTACCAGTGTTGGTCTATATTACTTAGGAAAGTAACTTCTTTACTTTACTCGTTACCCCTTACACAAAGTAATATCATTACTTTACTTATTACTGGATTTGAAGAGTAATATATTACATATTACGTTATTACTTTCCCAAGTTCTCAACACCGCTTTTGAAAAAATAGAGAAGTACAACATAATCCGTTTATTACAAAATAAAGCAGCAAGCGATTTGTAGTGTACATAACTGCGCAGGATGCAGCGTGTGGACTGGATCTACAATCTACTGCACATCTCTGTTGTTACAGTACCTGTCAATAGCTTGTACATCTGTTGTATTTTTGCATGCAACAACAAGCTCATTTTAAAAAAGTAACTTGGCGTTACTTGCAAAGTAATGCGTTACTTATTACCCATTTTTGCAGAGTAATCTCGTTACTTTACTTTTTGGAGCAAAAGTAATAATATTACAGTAATATGTAATCTAAAATTAGTTACTGCCCAACACTGCTTATTACACATTTTGGCAGAGTTAATTTTGCTGCAGGAAAAGGTGATAATATTACAGTAATATGTGATATTTAATTAGTTACTGCCCAACACAACCAGAAGGTAGGTTGCATCATGGTCGCTACTGGTCGCAACCTGGACGTAGGTCGCTGCTGGACCTCACCCTTGAAATCAATGTCATGCACTTTATTTCTCACTATAGCTAAAGACTTCTGAGGTTGCGTCCCAAAATAGCTGAACTACAAGCTCTCAGTGCATTTAAAGCTTGTAGATCAGCTGTTTTTTTTGCTATTTTCGTCCAAAATTTCCCTCTTGTACGATATTTCAGAGATATAGGAAGTGGCAAGCTGTCACTTAGTCATCAAACTACGTCACAGACTTACGTAACTGGAAGTCCCGCCCCCCTGTCACCGGAAGTCCACTCCCCTCCTATAGTTTTCTAGGTAGCTATAAGTCCCACCCTCCTCGTGCCTCCTCTCACCTCTGGGATGACAGCTGTCATGCTACCTGACGCTTATCACACAGTGGAGTGAGGGTCCGGCACCAAGTGGTGTCCTCGATGTACGCTGTGTCTGTGTCCCCTATGTAAACACACACACACACACACACACACACACACACACACACACACACACACACACACACACACACAGTCACAGCCTGGTCTTAAGTGGCGTAGCCTATTCTCTGGGAGTCCCTCTTTCCTTGCCCATTAGCCTGGCTAAAGCCAGACTGACTCAGCTGTTGCCAAAAAAAGAGTTAGTAGATTGGTCTGGAATAGCTCACTCTACACCCACTTCTACACTTATCCCTATCTCTGATTTCAACCCCTGCCCTTTAACACTCCATGTTTCTGAACATAACTTTGGTTCCAGAACTGACGTTCTGACATAATGTTTTGGTTGCAGTTTCGGACCAACTTTTATAGGTGTCCTTCTGAACCAATTAATTTTCAATGGAAAGTAAACACTGGTTCAATATTTGGCGTGAAGGGGGGGAAAAAAAGAACTGAACCAGATTGACTCCAGTCGAGAATAAACCATCGCAACGCGTTGTGATCCTCTCATAGCAAAGGAAATGGAATCAATCGATCTAATTATTTGGCTGGTTATATTAATCACGAAATTGCATGCATTGACATTTATTATACCAGGGTTGTTCTGACATGCAACGTGAAAAGAAAAAAAAGCTGAGCAGTTATTATTAACATAAGAGGGGAGGATGCGCTAATCTCCATTTGATAATAAAATAACTGGAGAGATTTTGTCCTGACCTTTTAAACACGCACGTGACATTTTCACCAGTTTAGTTAGAGTACTAGCTGGGACCACACATCTCATTTAAATGTCACGGCACTGAGACAAAATACCCCTGGAATCGTCGAGGAAAGAAAGGCTGTCCTTAATCTGTTCTGTACTGTACTTTAACATGTTTTGGTGTTCTAAGCATTATGTTGTACTTTAGCTATTGAAAAATATCAGATCTACAAGCTTATAGCGCGACCGGGCGCCCTAGAGCTTGTAGATCTGATAACAGCAAGGCAATTTGCTTCTGGCCCTAGAACATGTTTTCAGAATTCAGATAATAATCCTGTTATGTTAAGCCTCACTGACACTGGAACATAGATTAAAAAAAAGATATCAAAGAAACTAGAATCTCGCAAAATCTAGTGTCGAGTCATCCCGACGAGCACTAGCGTGAAACATCGCTGTCTGCTGTCTGGCAGAGAGAGACCTTGTATGTATCCTACATGTTTCATAAGTGATTTATGGTTGCTTTTGTCACTTAAAGGGACACTACACTACACCCTTTTGCAAGCAGGTCTTATTTTAATGATGTTTGGGGGGGACAAAAAAAACTCGATATAAAAAAAACAGGAAAGTGTTTCTTGTCTCCCAAACATCATTAAAGGAGAATCTCACACCAAAACACATTGGGCATGAATCTATCTTGATCCCTGTGACATACCGTATATACTGTACTGGATTTTTGTCATAGATGCCCCCTGTTATACAATTCACGCTGAGGAAACCCGCTCCCACAGTTTGCATTGCCACAGGTTGTCTTTATTCTAATGTGGGTATTTTTAGTAGCTCCAATATCGTTTTTCCCCTTCATATCATAGTTTAATAGTGGTGGTACTGCCCAGGTCTTGTACCATGTACTGGATGAAATACTCTGGCCTGATTATTTTATGTGATGTGTGTGTGTGTGGGGGGGGAGTTTGGAGCTACTGAAATACCTGCATTAGAATAAAGAAAACCTGCAGCAAACTGTGGGAGGGGGTTCCTTAGGGTGAAATGTAGAACAGGGGGCATCTAAGACAAAAATCACACTGTATATGATGTCACAGGGATCAACATACAGTAGATTGATGAATAATGACTACTGTATGTTGAATAACTCATTGGAAACAACACATTTTCTTTCTTATTTGTTTTTTTACCGTTTCACTGGACATACAAGGATTTTCCTTTTGCTGGAGGACAACGTGTTTTGACTGTAATTGACTTTACCCTCTTAAGAGTTACGAGGTTTACACACTGCCCTGGACGTAGCAGGGGGATAATGGGGGATATGGAAATAACTAGTTAGCCAGTGGTGGAAAAAGTGAGAGACGGCGAGATCCAATATCGATTACCAACCAGTTTTTATTTATTTTTTACTGGTCACGACTACTTCACTGGTCGCAGCTATAGGTACTTTTGGTTAATTGTGGTTGAGTAAAAGTCGAAAGTATCAAAAGTACTAAAAAATAAATCTACTCATATACTCCTTTTGCAAAATGGCAGATCTACGAGCTCACAATGCGTCACGATGCAGTAACTAGCTACTAAAGTTTTCAAACAATTGTACTGAAGTAAAAGCATAATTTGGGGCTCTGAGATGTTAATGGAGTAAAAGTGCAATATACCTCAAAATTGTACTTAAAGACAGAGCCCATTATTTTCCCCCCAGGCATTATTGTTGGAAGAATAATTTGTCAAAAAAGGTGTAAATGACATTTTTATGTGGGTGGGCGGTGATCCACCTGAACTGAAGCCACACCCACAGCTTTAGTTGTATGATAAAGGGGGAGGGCTTAGTGAAGGGCCTGATGTGAGATGTCACTATATTACTGTTTTTTCTTTTTCCTTTGGCGTGTTTGACTGGAAAGGTTCAGCCCCTGCATAAAGAAACCCTAAGGGAAGACATCATTGCACATAACAAACACACAACCAAGGTGTCTAAGTACTGTCACCTCATGTACATATACAAAAATCACAGCACTCCCTCTTTAAGAAAATCTACTTAGTTATTTTCCACCACTGGGGATAAGGAATTAACTAGTTAACCTTATGTTGGCTGGTAATATGTAAAAAAATAAACAAAGAGGAGAAGAACAGAGGATCTGCCAGGGTGGGAATTGTTGCTCTAAGTGATTTTATTAAGTGGAACACCCGCTGTGAGCTCAATCTGCCGCGCGGGGATTGTTTGACGCAAATTATACATAATTCCTGGAGCATGACAAAACATCTAGGAGGACCCCTGCACAATCGCACATTATGGTTCAGCGGTGCGACGCCGCTTTAGTAAAGAGGGTGATAATAATAATTGGTGTTTGTGCAAAGACAAAGTAAAGCGTTTGATCATGTCAGAATTCTCAATCTCGTGTCGCCCTAGTGTTAAGGCGTACTTCAGTTTGAGGTGATACGGTGCTATTTGTCTTTGTGACGGGATTCATAATGGCGGCACAGATTGTATTCTTTGAATACTGACAAATAGCCTTTTCTTTGCATTGAACTAAACAATTATCGTGTGTCCATGTCGTGTGCAATGTTTTGTAAGCTGCTTGTAGATCTGCTATTCTTGCTAATTTTGGACTAAAGATTGATTGATTGATTGATTGATTGATTACATTTTTTATTAACAGATTGTAGATTTATTGACTGAATGGGCAAACCAGTTGCTTGTTTACAATGGCAGCCACCATGGTAATTTCTTCAAACATTTTAAGGCATACAGATATTCACTTCAAGTCAGAAGCAGTGGGTCATAGTGGAGGTAAAAAGGAAAAGAGAAAATATACAAGGATGGGGGAATCTAATTCTTACAGAGGCCAGTTTTGAATTGCACCCGTCTGCAGGTGCCAGTGGGTTTGAAGGAGTCAAGGTGTTCACAGGACTGTTGATGGGGTATTCCACCTTTTGGTGGCATAGTAGTGAAAAGCCCTTGTTTGTTCCGAATCTGGGTTGCATATGGTTTGTTGAACTCCCTCTGGTATTGTGGGGGTGGACTTTGTTTACATTAAGGAAGTTTGGACAAACTAACTACTATGTTGTTCAATTGTAGTTATAGAGGACAAGTATAATGTATTTCTCCATATGAGGTTATTAGCCTGGGATCCTTTTAACCCTTTGTGTACTGAACGCGTTTTGGTGTTCTAAGCATTATTTTTTAACTATTGAAAAATAGCAGATCTACAAGCTCATAGCGCGCCACCGAGTGGCGCGCTATGAGCTTGTATCTCTGCTATTTTTGAAAAGTCGTGAAAACGTGGTGAGATCTTTGAATATTATGTTATTCAGAAACTAGACAGGACACAATATAGCACTGCCTAATGGCAAAAACGCCCCTGCCTGCATGGGATGAGGTGACAGGCAGCAGCATTCTCCTCCTCCTCCTCCTCCTCGGTACACACCACGCAGTCGCAAAGGAAACACACCTTCCTCTTCCTTCCTTCCTCCCTCCCCCCTCTCCCCCTTTTCCATGCTTCCTATGCACCCCCTCCCCTCCCCTCCCTCCTCGTCTTTGCCCACGGCCTGAGGGAGCAGTTGGCTTTCTGAATGCCCCCCCCCTCCTCCCCTTGCCTTTGTGAACACACACACACACACACACACACACACACACACACACACACACACACACACACACACACACACACACACACACACACACACTCACACTCACACACACACACACAGCAGCATGGGGGCAAAGGAAAGGCAGCCTGCTGCTGTCACTGTTGCCAGTCACGTCCGCTTATTATAAGCGACTTTTGGAGTCGTTTTTGAGTGCTGCGTTAGCCCCCTCCTATGTCCAGCTTTGTGGGTCAGTGCAAACGCAACCCACTAGGGGTTCATACTGGCCGTTGGAGTACGTACAACGTCTAATCGTGAAAGTCTAATGTACGTTTAGTAGGCCGCCGGGAAAAAAATCTAATCTAATCTAATGAAAGTTTTATTGATATCTAAGCTTAGCATAGACATTAATTAGCGGGTGTCTAAATTTAGACGTCTTAACGTAAAGGATATAAGCAGGGGTGCACATAAGTGGTGCTCCGGTGCTCAGGAGCACCAAAAATCCTACAATGAGCTGTCAATCCAGGGGTAGAAAGCTCCTTTGAGCACCACACAGCTGGGGCTCATAATGACTGCCCGACTGGACCAGTAAAAAAAAGCCTTAAAAATTAAATAATTCAAACTAATTCTGACCTCTCAGTCTAAAGTACTACTAGTATTTTTAATGGATGTAGAATACAGGTAGTAGTACTAATACTAGGCTAGCCACTATTGCAACACCCAAACCTTCGACATGTACTGTAATACTGTACATTGATCGGGCTATACGGGGTGGAAAAAAGTGGTGTGAGTGGCTGCATTTTGGGAGCACCAAGTAACATCCCCAGGTGCTCCTCTGAGTACTGGACCAAAATAGTTATGTGCACCCCTATGTAAAGGATATAACCTGTAAGGGATAACTGACCTCGGCTGTGCCTTGATTAGTTACTAGGAAACAAATCATTGGTTTGAAGGCTGTTATCCCACTTACTACATGGCTTAATACATCAATAAATGACTAATAATTGACAGGAATAGTACATAGAACATATCTGCATTTGTATAGGCTACATTCGTCCGCACAAGGGCTGTTGTTGAGCGGAGCAGTCCATTGTTGTGACAGACAGTATGTGACCGCTCACTTCAACAGAACATTGGTTTCTGTATTCATTCCAGCCATGTAATAGACATGAGCGCTCTAATCTTCGACAGCATGCAACAATTTAAAAATAGATTTTAGAGATCAAAACTTACTTAGTGGTTGTTTAATTGCTCAAAGATTAAAGTGCTCATGTAGCCAACTAGGCTCATTTTCATAGACCCCGTTCCATGTTTCTTTCGCTAAATCTGGCAACCTGAACCTATGGCCGCAAGAGGGGAAAATAACTAGTGGTGGGAAAAGTACTCTCTATACTCAAGTAGAAGTACCAATACTGCAATAATAGCACTACTCTGTCACAAGTCTTTCCAAAGATTCTAACTGAGGTTGAGTTATAGGGGGGTTGTGGGGGGTGTAACTGTTCAGAATAGGAGAAACACTGTTTTTATTTTATTTTCATGCAAAATAAGTTAATAGCACTGTCAGACTCTTCACATAATAGAGAATGAAATAAATATCATAGCTGAATTTGTTGTGCGAATATGAAATAAATGGTTAAACATGTAGCTATAGGTGTAATGCTAGAGTCGACAGAGGTGAACCTTTCGAGCTGTTTGTTTACTCAACTCGTTGTTTTCTGCAAGAATATTACTCATATCTCAAAGACATAAGCCATATCTCAAAGACTGGTGTATGATATCCTGCTTTCACATGGCATGATAAAAAAAAAAAAAGTTAGAATTAATTTCCTTGTGACTCAACTTTTGTTGTGCTGGGTCACATTTACTTAAAGTAGGCTATCAAAAGTAAAAGTACTCAATGTGCAGAATATCCCATTTTAAGCTTTCCCTTATTTACTGCACCATTTTCAAAATAGCCTATTGTCTAGCAGACATAATTTAATGAACAAAAACACAACAGCACAGCATACAATGAATAAAAAGAGCATCATATGCATAATATGTATATGTGTAAACAACTAAGCCTCATATTATCTACAACACATTTTGTTTTTAAAAAAGTTAACCCTAGAACACTTAACTCATTTTTGTTAAACCATCACTAAACACGGGTATATTTTACCAAATAAAATATTTCTTAGAAAATATTTTTTCATCACAATTATGTCCAGCAAGTACAGCAATACATGGCAACTTGTGGCAGCCTTCTTAAATATTTCATCATGGCTTTTCACAAAAAAAGAAGAAAAACATGCATATTTTAACTAATAAACTTTTGGAACCTTTGGTCCAAACATTCCTAACATATGTGAAATTTGTCCAGTGAAGAAACAAAAAGGGAAAAAAAAATCCCAGTAGTGTGGTGAAAGGAATTTTTCTCTGTCACACTATCGCTAAACATTCACTGAAAGTCACCTGAACATCTGCCTGGAGAAAAAAAAAAACAGGGGTGTGTGCAGAGAAACAAAACCACATTCTACATTGTACTACGTCACTGAACATCATGAAGGTACTGAAAGACCCGCCCACCTCAAACATCAGCAACCAGCAGTGGTTTGGACCAATCAGCAGCTGCCAGAGGCGGGATCAAGACGAGACTGCCACTGATTGGCCCAAACCACTACTGGGTTCATTCGCTCTGCCTGTGAGTTCCCAGATGGGGTGCAGAGGGTGGGAACAGACCTGTGTACTGTGTTGAAATAGCTGAATAATTAAAATGTTTTTTGGGCCACAGTGTCATCACACAGGTCTGCAGGTGAGGAGGTCACTTTTCAGAACCTCTCGAAGCACGGCAGCTTCCCGGCTTTGTGCATGTAGAGCAAAGGATGAGCAAACGCCGACACAATGACCATTGCATAGGTGACGTCCCAAACGACTGGGATTTGAAGATTCAGTATTGTCAGCACAAGAAATGGAACAAGGCTCATTATATTGACTGACATCACCACCAAGCCGATCAGAATGATTCTAAAAGCTCTTCTCTTCTGGTCGTTTCCCTCCCCGCTGTCCCTCTGTCCGTCTCCCGGTCCAGGCTGTTTCAGAGCCCTGAGGACCGAGAGGCAGCAGAAACACAGCACGCAAGCCCACGCTAAGTAATTGCCCAGGACGACGCATCCGAACAACATTTTAAACCAAGCGAAACCGAGCGCGAACAGCGTTGTGAGCGCAGCGGAGAGAGCGATCGATGTCAGCCAGGCGGCGCAGCAAATGGACACTTTGTACCGAAGAGGCTTGTACCTCAGAAACACCACGGGGTGAAGCACCGCCACGTAGCGCTCCACACAGACACAGCACTGGAACGCCGGGATACCGAACCAGAAACAAGCAATAGCAATTGAACTCTCAACCACCAGCATGACAAAGTTGCGTGTGAACAGGGTAGCGAGGTGAGAGGCGGAGCACAGGACAGAGATGGTCACAGACACGATCAGGTTGAGGTAGTAGAACTCGGAGGAGGCCGTGGTCCCACCAGCTCCACTCAGTATCAGCCACAGAACGTAGCTGTTGACGGGGAGACCCAGGATGACGTTGACGGAGTTCATAGCAATTTCCATATTGGTGTGGTTCTCTGTCAGTGTGTGGTTCATATCGAGGGTTCTGGGTGCCCTGTAACGGGTACAGAAGAAACTACATTTAGGGCTCCATTTTCGTCCATGCTAAACCCCCTATCGCTAAGCTTAATGGTATTTTTGAATAGTTAAGATATCCAATCTATAAGCTCACAAAGTGTGAATGTAGATGGGCTAGTTGAACTATTAAAAAATGTTTTTTAAATTGTGAAAATCTGAGAATCTTAATTTCCATCAATGTTTAAAATAAAAATCTGACATACAGAAAGCATACAAAAGCCATGTTGTATTCTTGAGCTAATATTTGACCATTTCACATACAGGGGAAAGGCAATTGTATCTTTAAAAGACAGCATTACAAACCACCCAATGATGGAACTGCAGAATGTCCAATTAATTGTTTCTTAACAGCAATTCATGGACTTTCAAACAATTGTTAACCTGGATCCTACTTGACTAAATCAATGACACAACTACACATTTTAAACAACTATTCTTGTGATTCTAGTGATCTCACGCTTTCTGGATGCCAGCACAGTGTCTCAGATCTCTGGGTGTTTTGGTGAAATCTCTTCCTTCCGACGGTCACTTCTTCTTCCTGATGAGATCAGATCCTACAAAATGATGAACTCTAAACAGGTCCAAGAGAGGCTGCTTGAACTCCAAAGTGATGTGGACTGATGCAGGTGCACCAAAGAAATGACGAACTCTGTATTTTGCCTCCTCTATAACTATTCCTTTCCCTCCTGCCTCCCCTTTATTGCTTGTTGCACACCTGCACTCACAAAGCATTTTCATATTGCATTTGAAGATACAGTGCCATGTCCCATGGAAATGTATCTTTAATCACCCGAGCAGTCGTTGTGCAAACTTTGCTCTTAACTTGGTTGGATAATCCACCAACGATGTGCCGGTAATTTGTTTTTACACAGTCCTGTGTGTGTGTGTGTGTGTGTGTGTGCGCGTGTGTGCGTGTTTGCGTGTGTGTGTGCGCGTGTGTGTGGTGTGTGTGTGTGTGGCCTTTAAGGGCGGCAGTGGCTCAGGCGTAGAGTGACCGGATGATAGCCGCAACAGGTTTTCAGTTCGAACCCGGAGAGGCCAAAGTATTCTTGAGCAATACTCGGAACCCTTAAACCCTGCCGATATTGCAGGTTGGTGCCTTGCATGGTTTTCTCTGAATGTGTATGATTAATGTAATTATGATTAATATGACTAATTGCAACCTGGTCGCAAACAGGTTGCAATTAGTCACGACCAGGTTGCAACTAGTCATGACCATGTTGCAACCAGGTTGCATCGAACCTGTAAATCGTTCTTGAAATCGCTGCTGGTGTATCGGCGATTAACACGCCCATGTAGCAAAGTGTGCTTGTTTTCACAGTCGCGGTTCCATGTTTCTTTCACTAAATCTGGCAACAGGAAGCAATGGCCACAAGAGGGGAAAATAACCTGTGCTGGGAAAGGTATTTGCATTCTTTACATTATGTTAAAGTATCAACATTGCAGCTGCAATACTGCAATAGCACTACTCTGTCTGGAAGTCAAAATGTACTTCAAATAGCCTACCAAAAGTAAAAATTGCGGGATTTGCATAATATTCCATTTCAAGTTTTTGTATAAAAAGATAATTTGCAAAATAGCAAAGCATCACGATGAAACACATTGTGAGCTTGTAAATGAAGTAACTAGCAACTAATAATAGACATTGAATAATTGCGAAGCTTGTTGTTGTTTATTGAGAGGGCATTTCTACCTTTATTTATAGTGCCATTTTCAAAAGACAGTACTGTCTACGATGAGTAATTAAAGTAATTTAATGAACAAAAACACAACAAGAGGTTGTACTTTTTGTTGCATCTTGTGTACATGCACATAAAATAATAATACAAGTTATTTTGGGTTGACTTCCTTCAGACATGAAGCATCATACCTGTTAGATAACGTCAAACACCAACAACAGCAGAATAAATGATAAGAAAAAAGAGTGGAGACCATACGAAGAGTAAAAATACGCATATTTCCCGGTGACCTTTGTGTGAACAACATTTTGTTTAGAAAGATGCGATTATATCACAGGTTGTTGTGAGAATTGGTTGAAACGTCACATGCAGGGGTTCAAACCAGTACTGTTCACCGACAAATCAAGCTGGCTAGTATCTTGGGACATCTGTACTCTCTCTTCCACAACAACACAACAATTTGCTTTCAGAGCCCCTTGAAGCACTGCAGCTTCCCAGCTTTGTACATGTAGAGCAAAGGATGCGCAAATGCCAACGCCATGATGATTCCATAGGTGATTTCCTCGGCAACTGGGATGCGAAGATTCAGCATTGCAAGCACAAGAAATGGAGCAAAGTTCATGACGGTCACTGACATCACCACCAAGCTGATCAGAATGATTCTAAAAGCTCTTCTCTTCTGGTCGTTTCCCTCACCGCTGTCCCTCTGTCCGTCTCCCGGTCCAGGCTGTTTCAGAGCCCTGAGGACCGAGAGGCAGCAGAAACACAGCACACAAATGCACACGATGTGGTAGCCCAGCGTGAGGCAACTGAACAACAATGTAAACCGAGCGAAACTGATCAAGCCGACTGCGAGCACCGCCTGGCAGGCGACGCAGAATGTGATCGTGGTCAGCCAGACGGCACAGCAAACGGACACTTTGTACCGAAGAGGCTTGTACCTCAGAAACACCACGGGGTGAAGCACCGCCACGTAGCGCTCCACACAGACACAGCACTGGAACGCCGGGATACAGAACCAGAAACAAGCAATAGCAAAGAAATACGTAACCATTAGTACGACAAGGTTGTGTGTGAACAGGTAAGCAAGGTGAGCGGCAGAGTACACGACGGAGACGCTGGAAGACACGATCAGGTTGAGGTAGTAGAACTCGGAGGAGACCGCGGTCCCACCAGCTCCACTCAGTATCAGCCACAGAACGTAGCTGTTGACGGGGAGACCCAGGATGATGTTGACGGAGTTCATAGTCACTTCCAGATTGGTGTTATTCACCAGCCGTGTGACGTCCATAATGAAGTGTTCACCCTGTAAACGTTACGGAAGAGATTTTTAGAAGAGAATTTTATAAAAATCGATTCATTCACTGCTTGATAATTGATAACCTCATCGATCGACTAAACGTTTAGTTGATAAGCAACATTATCCTTTATTTTTTTCTTATCTAAGAATCTTAATTTCCCTAAATGTCTAAAATAGAAATCTGATAAACAGAAGAAAGCACAGATGGCACTGCAATCCGCCCTATGATAGAACTGCAGAATGTTCAATGGATTGTTGACTGTTAAGTTTACCTGAAGGATTTCTTATCAGTAATACATCAATCGTTAACACCCCTACTTGACTAAATATATCAATAGCACAACTAAACAACTATTCTCGTCATTCTTCTGAAAACGACAATCTCATGTGGACAATGAACGCATTAAGGTTAAAGTGACAGTGACCTCACACGTTCTTGGATGGCAGCAGAGATCTTCCGGTGTTTCGGTGAAATCTCTTCCTTCCGACGGTCACTTTTTCTTTTTCTTTTTTTGATGAGATCAGAGGTGTGGACTGATGCAGGTAGACCAGAGAAATGACGAACTCTGTACTTTGCTTCCTCTATAACTATTCCTTTCCCGCCTCCCCTGTGTTGCTTGTTGCACACCTGCACTCACAAAGCATTTTCATATTGCATTTAAACATACAGTGCCATGTCCCATGGAAATGTATCTTTAATCACCCGAGCAGTTGGTGTGTGTGTGTGTGTGTGTGTGGTGTGTGTGTGTGTGTGTGTGTGTGTGTGTGTGTGTGTGTGTGTGTGTGTGTGTGTGTGTGTGTGTGTGTGTGTGTGTGTGTGTGTGTGTGTGTGTCCTTTAAGGGCGACAGTGGCTCAGGGGTAGAGTGACCGGATGATAGCCGCAACCGGTTTCCAGTTCGAACCCAAGTTTCACCCGGAGTTAGTCTCAAAGACCCCCTTTCCACCAGCTGGGAACTGGTGCAGTTCAGAACCTGTTTTTAGTCCATGAGCCAGACCTCCAAAATTGGTTAAACCATTTGTATGTTTTTGCATATTTTCCTAAATAATGCCTAATTTGTAATGCAAACTCACTGTAAAGTGCCTTTGGTGAGGGTGGTATACAAAATTCACCATTTGCCATTCATGGGTTAAAGGGGCATATTATTTTTTATGGTTTACAGAGAAAGAGAGACAGCGAGACCCAATAGCGTCCAACTACCAGGTTGCAGCCTGGTCGCAACTAGTTTCTTAAAGGTATTGTGACATTAAAAACACGTTTTTGTTCATTTTTTGTGTTTTGGGGGGGTTCTTGACAACAATTACACCATAAAAAGTCGGTATTTGAACATTCAGTGGTTTCTCCGTATTTTGTAGTTATGCTAATTAGTTTTAAAAACGGCTCGTCTGGTTGGGCACCGGATAGTTGCGTGTACATCACGGTAAACACCCACCCACAGCCGTGCTGTCTCCAACCTCCACTGCTCTGCTCTCCGCCTCTCTCCTCCGTTTGAGGGACGTGCACACATAGACCATGAAGGGAGCTCGAGCCTCTTTTACACCGACGGCTGTAAACAACAGCCCAGATCATGAATGCAATTTCGCTAGAAGTGCCCTCTCATTGTATTACAGGCACTGCCCTAAACACTCTCTGCATGTCCCTGCATGTCCCGACACTGCCGAGATACCCGAACCAGAGAGAGAGAGAGAGAGAGAGAGAGAGAGAGAGAGAGAGAGAGAGAGAGAGAGAGAGAGAGAGAGAGAGAGAGAGAGAGAGAGAGAGAGAGAGAGAGAGATGTTTGATTATTGTGTAAAATAATTCCCTTCTTCCACCTTCCACTCTGGGGCACGCTGCCGTTCGCAGCCTAGAGCAATCTAGTCTCAGCGTTGCGACATTGAGGGGTCAGAAACCGAACGCTTTGCGCTGTTCATGCAGCATGAGTAGGAACAGACTAGAGTTGGAAATAGCCCTACGATATTTTCAACAAGAGCAACATGCCAACTGTTGTCATGTTTATGTTGTAGCCTAGCTACTATTACTACAAAACGAACTAAAATAAAGGGTTTTACGACCATTAAAGCTGTCTCTGCCTACTTCAGGTCCAGGACTTGTCCCTATTTGCTGCCACCATTCTCAATAGAAGTTGATGTAGAAGAGCCTCCATTAGACTGGCCCCATGAAGTGAACGGAGTTTGCACAACTCTATACGCTAAGTTCTGGCACAGCAGCCGGTCTCTGCCTGCCTCTCTGTCCCTCTCTGTCTGTCTCTGCTCGATCTTTTTACTTTGATATAACCCGTAATTTGTGCGACATCGGCTAGGATTCTGTTTGTATTATTGATTAGGCCTACTATTTACAAACAACTGATATAAAGAGTATAGATTAGAATCAATGTCGTATACAGCAGTTTTAAAACCAATGGTCCGGGGACCACCAGTGCCCTAGGCTGAAATCCAGCCTGGTATTGTGGGTCTGTGGGGTGAAAATGTCATCAAATGGTGGTCCATGGCTCAAACGCTGAATAAATAGTGGTCCCTGGTATCAAAATGGTTGAAAACCACTGTAATGCAGTACAGTTGAACTGCTGATCACCAAATATTTAGTCTCAAAGACAAGTCTATGGATTTGTTCGGGACACTAAAAATGAGGCAACCACAGTGTCAGTGGTCTAGTTAGTATTTCCTGTCTATTCAACCAAGATCAGCTATTTTTGTTATATATGAATTGAAATCCTGAATTATTTTAGAATAATGACATCACAATGTTAATAATTAACTATCCTATTAACTAACCACATCCCCTTTCCCCACTCAACATGTCCCACACATGCAACACTTATTTTACCTCAAATGAACAGGTTGGACCTGGCCACCCTATCTAGGAGGCGGGGAAGTTTGTTGGAGAGGAGGGGTAGAGGGGTGGGTGGGTGGATCATGACAGTGATTGACATAGAAGGAGTAAAGTACGACCCCTAGTGGCCAAAAGAATGTGTTTTTCTCCATGCCCCATTAGAATGTAAAAGAAAGGGACCAAAAACACATTGAGTATTTTTTTCTATGAAAGCCTGTTAAACACATTTGGAGGATCATCTCCAACATAATAAAATGATGTTACAAATAATGTCACGATACCTTTAATATTCACAACAAGATTTTGGTTGTGAATAGTTGCTTACCTAAGCAACTAGTTGCAACGTGGTTGCGTCTAGTTTCGATAACCCCCATAACAAACCCTTGCCCTAACTCATAGCCTTACTGTTCAGAATATTGCTTAATAAATGTTTTACTAAACAATCACCCTCTGAAAAGGTTCGTTGGACTGGAACACTAGTGCAACTACTCAGCTCAAATCAACCCAATGAAACCAAACCACGCTGAAAACTTTGTATTTTCTTGTTTATATATCACACTCACACACGTACATACATTCACTGACTATACTGTATATACAATAAAATCAACCAGTCTGCACGTCGCTTCAATAGCACATGATACCATATAGTAGCTTGGCTTTGTTGTCGATATAGCAGCAGCAGGTAATTTTACTGTTGGAAAATAAAACATACACAAAATATACTATTAGACGCAGGACATACAACTGACCACTATTACACATGTATAAAGGCTTGATGCAGATATTGATCATTATCACAACTTTTATGAGCACATCACATACCGACTGACCGTCCCAGGTCCAACGGAGAACTGAAGTCAAGTTGCGCGCACACATACTCAAAGCATTTTATAGCCACTCCCACTGCACTTTTAAGGTAATAAGCAATGTATAAATGTGAATAGTATAGCTGTTGCAAATCCTGTTCTACTGCAAATAGATTGCTACTATAATAAGAATAACCACCAATATAAATCACACATAATGCAAATAACATAATCTTAAAATATAAAGGTTTATATTGTTTGCTGATGCAAGATGTTGACGGGAGAGTTAAAGATGTGATGCTCTCCTTTCACCTCTAGGGTGTGTTGCCGCGTTAAATATCCTGTAATAATATTAGAGTTTAATATAAAAATGTTTTCCACAGGTAAACACTACACCTCCCACTTGAGCTACGAGTGAAACACGAAGGAGGTCACACAATAAACACTCCTCTATTGGCACAAACAGAAACAGTCTTATACTGCACTCTCACAATGTTAACTGTAAAAAAGTATTTGCAATAAAAATAGAAAACAAAACTCCAAAGCTCGAAATTATATATAGTAGACATTTAGGCTACTAACTGGACAGACACCCCATAGACCCACTTACTATATAAAACTGAAACAAACACAAAGTCAAATAGTTTGGGTAATGTTCATGAGGCATTTTGTTTTCACAGGTCCACCTCATTTAAGGAGGTTGATCGATGACCCCACCGACAGGTCCCAGTCGATGAGTAGACCCATTTGGGCCTTTGTACAGACGCCTTGCATAGCGCTGCACACTTGCAAATGTTCCTTCTGTCCCCCCGCGGTCAAAGGGAAGGAACTGCACGTCGGAGCAGCAGGCCTTACTTTTCCTTGCAGTAAGCTCAGCCTCCCACTGTTCCTGATCGCCGGTCTCACCTCTGCCCCTCCCACTGTGGCCAAACTGCATCCGAGGGCTGACATGAAAACCCCTGGAGTTCAGCACGGCGACGCTCCTCTTCTTCACGGCGCCGATGACTTGCAGTGCCTGGGCAGCTCCACACACAGCCACTGGATCAGCAACACGCTGGTCTTCCGCGCTCACCTGCACCCCAGTACCACCGTCCTCCTCGGCACTCTCAGCATCAGCCACGTTTATGCCCTCACCGCCACCCCACTCCGGGCAGCACTGAGGGACCTCGACAGCTGTTGTCATCATGGACCATACAACATGAGTCGAGGCTCGGTGTCCTGTAGACCCCATGCTCCCGATGAGGTCTGGATGACTGCCACTCACAGTCTTGCCGAGTGGACCATCCCAAAGTATGAGATCGTCTCTCACAGCCACTTGCTGTGGGATAAGCCGACCTTCAGTTGCCCCAATGAGCATCTCCACCTCTCCTTTGCGGTGGAGCTCCTTAGGCTTCACAGCACCTCGAAAGAACTTTGCCAATTCCCTCCCATCTACAGCGGGAAGGCTGGCAATCTTGTCCAGTCCATAACAGACCATCTCGTGGTCCATCAGGTTCTGTGGATTGTCTTTATCTAATGCTGCTTTCACACGCACACAGTACTTTGCTGACTCAACCGTGGTCTCCACTCCACCCACTCCACGCATCAGAAGCTTGACAGGCTCACCCACAAGCCTCAATCTGTTTGCTGCCTGGTGAGTAATGAAGTTAGTGTCTGATGCTGTGTCAATCAGGGTGTTCAACCAGGACCCACGAGATAGCACAGGAACCACCATTAACAGAGCCGCAAGCTCCTTTGGTCGACCTTCATTTGCACAAACCGTTGCAGAGATACGGTGCGTGCTGGCTTGCTTTAATTCAGCTAACTGACTCTTCAGGAGGCTTATTTCAGCGAGAAGACTCTCTTCTTTTGCAGCTAAAGCCTGTGGCTCACTGTCCACTGGTCTGTCATCCTTTGCAGGCTCCTCGGTGGTGTTTGGTGCTGTGCTCCTAACAGCTCGTGGTCTCTGGCACAGCATGTAGTGGTGGTCAGCAGGACCATCTTGTCTGCATTCATCTTTATTGCACAAAAAGTCATTTTTGCATGCCCCGTTACGGTGCACATCCAAGCACAGGTAACAAGTATTAGTCTCTTTTGCCCTAGCTCTCTTTTCTGCAGAACTAGCCTTCCTAAAAGCCTTACACCGGTACAAGCGGCCTGCATGGCCTCCTTCCCCGCACACTTCACAGGACTTCCGCGATGAGCCCTCCTCGCTTGTAGTCGCCCTGGTAAACGCCCGCCGCTCTTGCGGTTTGTCTCCAGTCTGCTTGCTGCGAGGCTGCTGTTCACCTGTCCTGGCGTTGTCCGGTCGTTTAGCCTGCAACTGCTCTTGCCGTGTAAGAACCGTCTTCTGGCTGCGAAGGAAATATAACAGTGCAGTAAATCTGTTCAACGCAGTGACCCCGTTAGTTGGGTTGGACTGGAATATAAGCCACCGTGTTTGTAAATCGAGTGGCAACTTGCTTTCCAGCGCACGGACCACTAATGGATTGTTGATAGTCCCTGCACACTGCAATGATGTCAGGTCATCCAAGGCGCGTTCCACTTTTTGGATCAACTGCAATGTCTCTCTTGGTTGATTCCCGCGCACTGCTGGCATCTCCTGCAACTCCATGACAATGTCGTCAGCGATCAGTGACACATCCCCATACCGATCCTCAAGGGCATGGAAAACGTCATTCACGTCCCGGTAATAGTCAAGCCTGAGCTCAGTTTTAACTGATTCACTGAGACTGTCCAGTAAATGAAACAACCGTAATTCTGGTATACCTGATGGCTCGGCGAGGTTCTGCAGCTTAATCCAATTGTCTCTCCAGCGGAAAAAGTTCCTCCTATCTCCATGGAATTTTGGTAGACTCAGAGGAGCCAATGTTAGCCTTGGTGCCACCACCCCTCCTAATGGGATGGAAGCGCCTGGCACAGCACTAGGATCAATGCTCACCTGCCTCACTCCACCACTGCTTGCCCGATCCAGAACTCGGGCTTCTATTTTAACGTTTGCATTCCGCTGCGATGGCAACTGTGACAGGTCTGGGGGGTCGCCCAGTGTGGCCCCTCCCCCCAGCGCACCGCCAAGCTGGTAGTCCTGCTCACCTGAAGTCCCGCTATGTACTGGCGGCTCGCTTTTGCTGGTGGTGAAGTCCTTGTGTCTATCTGGCTCTCCCTCAGCAGGTGAAGAGAAGTCCAGGCCCTCTGTATATTTCTCAGAAGCGTCCTCGTAGTTGTCGCTTCCTTCACGATTCTCTTGTACTTTTGCACGTTTTAATGTTCGAATATGCACCTTCAACTCTCGTTCACAGTCTTTGATGGTCTCCCGTATACTAGCACCCTCTTCCTTTGGGATGAAAGGAGCCCACTTGTTCACTATGTCACTGAGTTCTGACACAGCAGTGTTTAATCGCTCACACATCTCATCATACTGATCTGGTGTTATTTCAGTTTGTTCTAGACCTTTAGACTTATCAAACTCGGTATTCAGTCTAGCTTTAGACTTTTCGAACCAGTCTGAAACAGTGTCTCTCCATACAGTGTTCTTGAGTTGCAACATGATGTCCCTGTATTTGTTGCGACTACTCTCTGCTTTACTTTTGATGTCTGCAATGTCTTTTTGATGGTCAGTGTCTGTATCTGACTCCATGGCATATATACAGTCATCATTTATTTCCCATAACCCATCATAGGACTTCTGGAGTGCAATTTGTTCATTTGTTAGCTCATCCCCACTGAATAAGTCTAAGCTCTCCTCAATTTTATTGACTCTCCTAGTAAAGTCCCTCTGTGCATTACTGCGCTTCTTTTTTAAGTCTTCTATTGTTGCCATAGTGACTCACAACGGTCTAATCTTGAGTAGGCTTAAAAAGAAGTCACTTATATCAGGCACAGTCCACTCCAAAGGCAACAGTGACACCTAGCGGCCACACTAAGTTACTGAACTATTGCCATAAATTTCAGCGATCACACTGGATTTTTTTCCCCCCAGTGCCTCGCATTTAAATGCACTTTAGTATGCTAGTAGGAATAGCTTGCCTTATTTAGCAAATGGTCGCTGCTTGGCAAAGATACATTAACACCACATTCATGAAGGGCAGTTATTCTTTCCCCCTAGTGCACCCACAAGCATATAACACTGTTGTATTAGGTGTGATGCATTCTGAGCTCGACGTCCTTCTTTGTTGTGTCGTCTGATCGAAGCAGCAATGGCGTCTTCATCACCCTTCACGTGCATTGACTGTGATCTGTCTTCATCACGCGTCTCGTCCTCGGTGCATGAAAGTTCTAGCCTCTTGCTTCAGGTTCGTGGAGCTTTGACGTCCCTCAAACTGGCCGATCCACACCGGTTATTTTTCGGATTGGCACGGTGCTTTTGTTGACGTTCTTCTCCACCTTCCTCTTCATCAATGGCAACTTTTCCCCGTTCGCGGACGCACGACGACAGACTGGTTGAAACTAATCTTAACTTTATGCTGTGATCACTTGGCCACAGGGTTCCCTTACTGTACCTCTTGTAAGATTACTGGTAGGCTATTGTACCATCGTAAAATTACTGTTCAGAATATTGCTTAATAAATGTTTTACTAAACAATCACCCTCTGAAAAGGTTCGTTGGACTGGAACACTAGTGCAACTACTCAGCTCAAATCAACCCAATGAAACCAAACCACGCTGAAAACTTTGTATTTTCTTGTTTATATATCACACTCACACACGTACATACATTCACTGACTATACTGTATATACAATAAAATCAACCAGTCTGCACGTCGCTTCAATAGCACATGATACCATATAGTAGCTTGGCTTTGTTGTCGATATAGCAGCAGCAGGTAATTTTACTGTTGGAAAATAACACATACACAAAATATACTATTAGACGCAGGACATACAACTGACCACTATTACACATGTATAAAGGCTTGATGCAGATATTGATCATTATCACAACTTTTATGAGCACATCACATACCGACTGACCGTCCCAGGTCCAACGGAGAACTGAAGTCAAGTTGCGCGCACACATACTCAAAGCATTTTATAGCCACTCCCACTGCACTTTTAAGGTAATAAGCAATGTATAAATGTGAATAGTATAGCTGTTGCAAATCCTGTTCTACTGCAAATAGATTGCTACTATAATAAGAATAACCACCAATATAACTCACACATAATGGAAATAATTGTAAATATAAAATATAAAGGCTTATATTGTTTGCTGATGCAAGATGTTGACGGGAGAGTTAAAGATGTGATGCTCTCCTTTCACCTCTAGGGTGTGTTGCCGCGTTAAACATCCTGTAATAATATTAGAGTTTAATATAAAAATGTTTTCCACAGGTAACCACTAGCCTTACCCTAACCCTTTACCTAACCCTAACCAAACCCTTACCATAACCCAAACCCTTACCTTTACCCTAACCTTAGCCAAAGGCTTACCATAACCCCCTAACCAAACGCCTAACCGTTGCCACTATTTGTTTACTTCCTAGTTGCTTACTGGTTGTGTCTAGTTACAACCTGGTCACAACCAGGTTGTGTTGAACTTGTAGATCGTCCATTCTCAAAATCGCTGCATGGCGTATTGAAGATTAAAGTGCACATGTAGCTTCCCCACTTGTGGTGGGAGAGGTATTTGCATTCTTTACATTACGTTAAAGTATTAATACTGCAGCTGCAATACTGCAATAGCACTACTCTGTGAGAAGTATAGCCTGGAATTCAAAATGTACTTAAAATAACCTACCGAATGTAAAATTTGTGTAGATTTGCATAATATCCCATTTCAAGTTTTCGAATGTATAAAAAGATAATTTGCAAAATAGCAAATGCATCATGATGAAACGCATTGTGAGCTTGTAAATTAAGTAACTACCAACTAAAAATAGACATTGAATAATTGAGAAGCTTGTTGTTATTTATTGATAGGGCATTTCTACCTTTATTTATTGTGCCATTTTCAAAAGCCTACCATGAGTTGAGTAATTTAATGATCAAAAACACAAGAGGTTGTACTTTTACATGTACATAAAAGAATACAAGTTATTTTGGTTACTTTGACTTCCTTCAGACATGCAGCAGCATAAATCCAGCGTAAGCGATAGTTCATGGAGGCACGGAGGGCAGAATGGTTTTTATTATACTCATCATTCTCAGTCAGTAATTCATTCTGTTTCTTTAAATCAGCAGTCTCTCCCCATGTTAACTCCCCTCAGTCTCATTGGCTGTCAGCAAGTCACTCACGCCCACATTCAATCAGGTGTCTTTATAAGCAGTCAGTACTCTGTCCCCACTCTTTCTGCTAGCTGGCTCCATGTCCCTGTTCAGATGTAAGCGTTCAAATTTCCTCCACCTCCCCGGCCTCCTCCCTGTGGCACTAGTTCTGAGTGGCTAATTATGAGATGATCATGATTTGTGGATTATAGCATTGTGGTGTCTGGTTCTGTTATGGGTATCTGTGATCATCATGTGTTCTATGGTCTGTGATATTTTCGGTGTGTGTTTGGAATGATTGTGTCTATGTTGTAATGTGTTTATGCTAGGCTCTGCTCGGGGGGGTTGTTGATATCCGAGCTGTGTCTCGGTGCCGAGACACAGAAATCTGAGATAACAAATGTGATATCAGACCTATGTCTCGTTACATAGATTTGATATCACACGAGCAGAGCCACACCGCCATACTAACATGCAAAAGCTTTGCAATAAATGGTCTATGGTCATTCTGAGCCGAAGTGTGTCAATGAACGGTAGATAACGTCAAACAGCAACAACAGCAACAAATGATAGAAAAAACAGTGAAGACCATACAATGAGTAAAAATGCGCATATTTTCCGCAGAACTTTTTGTGAACAATTTCAAGTTTCATATATAGAGTACATCACATTTTGTTTCAACCCAATGTCACCCCAAGTCGTATGTATAACACGGAGTCACCAAAATACAAGTTAACCAAAATTCCGTTCATAACATACTAAAATAAGTCAGTTCATATAATACTATCCACTGATAATGACGGAGCGGTGCGGTCTCTAACCAACTTGAGCATCGTGAAGCACCACTGAGCGAGGCGATAGCCGAGCGAATTGCCATGCTGACTGTTGCGAAGTTCAGTAGAGCCGATTCAGCCGCGTCCGAATTACGATGTTTTATGGACAGAATAGTAAATATTTTAAATCATCGAATGCATCCAGCCCGAGACCTCCGGGTTTGTGACGTGTATAAAAGCCGCCTCCGTCCCACAACAGTAATATATGAACAGAGTTAGGTTACAAATTTCAATGGTAGGTTCTTTAGTAGGATATGAACAGACTTATGGACCTACTCCTACTTTATGAACGGAACGGCTGTGTGTCACTCCGTGCTATACATACGACTTGGGGTGAGACTGGGCTGTTTATTTAGAAAGGTGCGATTATACCACAGGTCATTTTGAGAAACTAATCTGATTGGTTGAAACATGTCACATGCAGTGGTTCAAACCAGCACTGTTCACCGGCAAATCAAAACACAGCTGGAAACAGCAAGTGTTCCCTCGTGCGCAGCAGACTCTTCGGCTAAGCTAGCTAGTTTCTTTGTAGTTCCCGACCAAATCACATTAAACCACCACACCCTCTTCAACAACAACCCTCAACAATTTGCTTCCAGATCCCCTTGAAGCCCTGCAGCTTCCCAGCTTTGTACATGTAGAGCAGAGGATGAGCATACGCCAACACCATGACGATTCCATAGGTGGTGTCCTCAGCAACTGGGATGCGAAGATTCAGCATTGCAAGCACAAGAATTGGAATAAAGCTCATGACAGTCACTGACATCACCACCAAGCTCATCAGAATGATTCTAAAAGCTCTTCTCTTCTGGTCATTTCCCTCCCCGCTGTCCCTCTGTCCATCTCCCGGTCCAGGCTGTTTCAGAGCTCTGAGGACTGAGAGGCAGAAGAAACACAGCACACAAATGCACACGATGTGGTAGCCCAGCGTGAGGCAACTGAACAACATTCTAAGCCGAACGAAACTGATCAAGCCAAGTGCGAACACCGCCTGGTAGGCGACGCAGATTGTGATCGTGGTCAGCCAGACGGCACAGCAAATGGACACTTTGTACCGAAGAGGCTTGTACCTCAGAAACACCACGGGGTGAAGCACCGCCACGTAGCGCTCCACACAGACACAGCACTGGAACGCCGGAATGCAGAGCCAGAAACAAGCAGTTGAAAAGAAATACGCAACCATTAGTACGACAAGGTTGTGTGTGAACACATAAACAAGGTGAGCGGCAGAGTAGACGACGGAGATACTGGAAGACACGATCAGGTTGAGATAGAAGAACTCGGAGGAGGCTGTTGTCCCACCGGCTCCACTCAGTATCAGCCACAGAACGTAGCTGTTGACGGGGAGACCCAGGATGATGTTGACGGATTCCATAGTCACTTCCAGATTGGTGTTGTTCACCAACAGTGTGCCGTTCATACTGAGCCTTTCAGTGTTAGCCCTGTGAACATTACAGAAGAGACTTTTAGAAGAGAATTTTATGAAAATCGATTCATTCACTACTTGATAATTGATAACCTCTTCGATCGACTAAACGGTTAGTTGATAAGCAACATTTTCCTTTATTTTTTCAAGAATCTAAGAATCTTAATTTCCCTAAATGTCTAAAATAAAAATCTGATAAACAGAAGAAAGCACAGATGGCACTGCAATCCGCCCTATGATAGAACTGCAGAATGTTCAGTGAATTGCTGACTGTTACGTTTACCTGAAGGATTTCTTATCAGTAATACATCAATCGTTAACACCCCTACTTGACTAAATACATCAATTGCACAATTAAACAACTATTCTCATAATTCTTCTGAAAACGACAATCTCGTGTAGGCAATGAACACATTAAGGTTGAAGTGACAGTGACCTCACACGTTCTTGGATGCCAGCAGAGATCTTCGGGTGTTTCGGTGAAATCTCTTCCTTCCAACGGCCACTTCTTCTTCCTGATAAGATCAGTGGTGTGGACTGATGCAGGTACACCAAAGAAATGACAAACTCTGTACTTTGCCTCCTCTATAACCATTCCTTTCCCTTCCACCTCCCATGTATTGCTTGTTGCACACCTGCACTCACAAAGCATTTTCATATTGCATTTAAACATACAGTGCCATGTCCTATGGAAATGTATCTTTAATCACCCGAGCAGTCCTTGTGCAAACTTTGCTCTTAACTTGGTCGGATAATCTCAGGCAACAACGATGTGCTGATGATTTGTTGTTATACACTCCCGTGTGTGTAGCCTTCATGGGTGGGAGTGGCTCAGAGGTAGAGTGACCGGATGATAGCCACAACCAACTTGCACATGCTCCTGGTTGGCAGGTTTGGATGTAACGAGTACCGGTAATTAGTTACTGTAGTAAAGCTACGTGTCTGGATACTTTGGAAGTTACCAGTGACAGTACTTGTGTCCTTCAGCAGTGGTGCGTTGAAGATTAATGCACACAACTAAGGTGATCAGTTGAACAGCGCAATTCTCTTATACAAGGAGAACTACTATTCTAAATCCTTTTTGAAAGGACCATTTTGTTTCAGTCTTTCACTTGTACGACAATCTGGCAAATTACAGTATGTGACAATGCTTCTCAGGCGATTGCATGGACTAACGCAAAAGTAATGTAATTAGTAGTAGTGTTATACAGTACAGTAGTAGCAGTATTAGTAGTGTGGCTGATTACTTTCTTTTTTCAAAAGTAAAGTGAATGTATTACTTTTTTGAGTAGCGGTCCCCAACTATGTTGGTTGGGCCCTTGCACGGTTTCTTCCAGTATCGGTGTGTGTGAATGTGTGTGAACGGTTGAATGTAATCGACAGTATAGTGCCTTGGATAAAGGCACTATACAAAATGCACCATTTACCATTTAATGGGTATATGTATTAGTTAAAAAGGGAACAATCAATCTAAACAAAATAGGTTGATTTTTAATAATACATTTATATATTTTATTATATTCAATTGGATTGCAGTGATTCCGAAACATATTAATTTCAACAACCCATAGTTTGAAATCCATTAGCCATTTAATGAAATTCCTACATCAGGAACCTCCATTTTTTTGTAGAAAATCCACTATTAATTTAGCTCTGACAGTGTACAAATAAAACCAAAATGGAAATTGGTTTCATTTGTACATTTGTAAAAGTTAGGATCCATTTGGTTCCTAACTTTTTTTTAGGTATCCCCTGGAACTCCCTCAAGCGCCGATAGGGGTCCCCCGGACCCCACTTTGCATTAGGTTACCAATTTCCATCAAGGAGCCAGTGGTGGTCACCCGGACCGCTGGTTGAAACCCACTGCCCTGCATGGCTGGTGTTAGTCAAGAGTGCACACAGACCATTATGACTGGAACGCAGCCAGCTGGTTGGTTGGTTGGCTGGAGGATGTGGGCCGGCCTCTGGAACGCAGCCAGCCGGTTGGCCGGTCGGTAGGATGTGGGCCGGCCTCTGGAGTCTGCTGGCGGTTTGTTCATTCATAAACCCAGGTGGGAACTGTAAATGAAAACACAGACGTCTCCCCCTCCTCCTCCTCCCTCCTATGTACTCCCCTGCTAACACTTTGAAAGCTCACATTGTGTGCTTTGCTTTAAGCAGCAATAGGACTTGTGTCGAGGCGATGGAGGTCCAAAATTAGAGATACCCTTTTTTCCTCATTTCCCCGAAATTGCAGTTGCATCTACAGTTTTATTTTAGAACATCGAACATTAAAACAAATGAATAAACACAGCTGACGAGTAAATAGGCACGTGCACACACACGCACGCGCGCGCGCGCACACACACACACACACACACACACACATACACACACACACACACACACACACACACACACACACACACACACACACACACACAGAGACACAGAAGCAACGGTGTGTTCCTGCTGCTTTTCTTTTCCTGTTAGATTTGTTTTCCCGTATTTTACCCAAATTTTAACAAAATGTATACTTTGGCTGTTCAAAAAAATAGCAGATATACAAGCTCATGGCAGCATGTCATTTTGTAATATTGATTTGGAAAAACCTCCGGTCCCCTGATAACAAGATGCACTGCACATGCACACACTACACTACAAATAAATAAAAATAAAATAAAAAATATTTTTGACAAGGAAAGGTTTATGGGTTCAATGGTTTAGTCGCTTCCAATCTACTGCCGCTGTCTGAAAACGCACCTCTCTCCATCTTAACCCATAGCACTTGCAGTAGTACCATGCCCTAGCCCCGACCATATCTTAGATACCATTTTATGTAGACTTTTAGCAGTTTATGTAGCATGACCTCAGTCTGAATTATCATTTTGTTTCGCTTTGTTTCACTTCATTATTCAGACTGAAGTCCCTCTCTACCACAGTAGTTTCTGGGATGGGTGTGGTCAAAGTGGCAGTCTTAACGGTGATTGGTTCATATGACCCCTAAGACCCCTACAACATTGGGGTTGAAGTGATTGACAGGGCTGTTGGCCAATCAGGTGCTGGGATTGGATTTCCAAAGGCACAAACGGCCCCAAAGGCAGGGAAGCCAGTCCTTGAATCACAGGGAAAAAATAAGCTAGTATTTTTTAAGGTGCTGATTCAGGGATGAGCCAGGATACAGTTTATGTAGACTTATAGCAGATTTTATGTGAACATACTGTAGCACTATTTATTCTATACTGTACTGTACATAGTTTGATTATACAGATTTTGATTCACGACTATATGTATTTGCATTACCATGCTTTTTCATTTGGTTCATGCTTCGTAAGTCGCTCTGGATTAGGAGTGTCTGCTAAATGCCTAAATTGTAAAATCTCATTGTGAGAACCACCGGTGTAGGAGGGGGGGCCCTGCCGATGGGGCGCAGCATGCAGTTAGTCCCCAGGGGGGGGGGGGGACCCCCATCCAGTCCACATAAGTATAGGAGGGTTTAAGTGGTTAACCTCAGTCCTTGCTCTTGATTTCGCCACCACCAAAAATCCCCCCCTCCTTCGTGAACATAATGTGAGAGCCAGCCAGAGAGAGGGGCGGATGTAACATTTCCCAATTGGGGGGGCAGGAGAAAATGGTATGGGCGCGGCTTCATTGCCCGTGTCGCTTCGCGCCACGGGCGATGAAGCCGCACCCATGCCATTTTTGGTTCTGTGACTTTTATTGGGCAAATAAGCATCAATAATAACATCGGTTGTCGTTGAGGTTGCAACCGACATGCAGCATGCATAAAGCTAAAGGTCTGACTCAGAGAGTTTTCTGTTTTCAATGATGAAATACTGTTGGTTTAGTGGTGCCACGACTGTACCATATTTTCCGCACTATAAGGCGCACCGGATTATAAGGCGCACCTTCAATGAATGGCCAATTTTAGAACTGTTTTCATATATAAGGCACACCGGATTACAAGGCGCACATAAAAGAAGCTACTGCAGTTAACATAGAATAGAAGCTACTGCAGTCAAACGATCCATACATAAGGCGCACTGGATTATAAGGCGCACTGTTTTTTTTTTTTTTTTTTTTGAGAAAATTAAAGGCTTTTAAGTGCGCCTTATAGTCCAGAAAATATGCTAGTTCGTTAGTAGCAGTAGTAGTGTTTCAAATAATTGTAAATATAAGGACTTTGAAATATCTTGGGGTTGTTTTGCATGCCATGCGTGTTTGGTGGGGCAGACTGGGCATTTGGGGGGCATTGCCCCCCAAATGCCCATGCCTAGATCCGCCCCTGGGAGAGAGAGAGTGCTGCTGCATGGTGGAGCCCCATGCAGCCCATCCATCTTCGTGGCAGCCATCTGGCCCGTGGATTTTCTGCTGGAAGAGTCGGGGGGCGGTGGGAGGGGGTTAGGTCTGAGTAAATGTTATGGACTGCACTAACAGAGGAAATACAGCACATGGCGTTCCTGGCTGCGCCATTAGTGGCCTTGCTTGCAGTCGATATTTGCACTGTGCGAGGAGGAGGAGGAGGTGTGGTGTTGTGCCTTGCGGACAGATTCCTTTTTTTTCCCTCTTCCTTCCCCCTCCCTGAACGATCGACCGGTCTTAATTGCGCCAGCGTTTTCTAATCGCACGGCAGACACGGACCACGCAGAGTATTATTATTAAGCAGCAAAAGGTCACTGTACAAATTTGAACCGCCACGTATCGCACCACGCTGTCGGCTTTGGTTGTCGCCTCGTAATAGGCCTGCTACACGTGACCTGTTTGTTTTCTGTAAAACGTCGACTGTTTATTATTTTCATTATTTGTCCCTTACCAAGATTATTTGTCAAGTAGCTTTAGAAAAAAACACAATTATGGTTCTCCAACTTCACAGAAGATCTGTAGTATAGAACGTAGTATGGAACGTTCCATGATTAACCAGCATTGCAACGTAAAACATCGATGTATATACACTGTTCTGTAATGACAATGGCGACCCCCACTGGTGAAATAAAGGACTGTATATAGTTGTTTGATGCATTCCATTACTTCTACTGCTGGAGCGATCTTCTCTGACGTCATCCCTATGACAGGTCATGTGACAGGCACAGTACAATGGCAGCCCCCATGGGATAAAAAACATTAACTATTTTTAAACTAAAGAGCTTATTCTATGTGTTTTAAATGTTCAATTCTAGTTATAGAGGGCAAGTATAATGTATTATCCATATTTGTCTCATTAGCTAGGGTTCCTTTTAATATTTATACTGCCAATACTGCTTTAAACCTATCCAAACTGCTATAGGATTGTGTAATTACCAGTGTTGGGAAAGTTACTTTTAAAGTGTAAGTAACCTGTTTTGCACTACTTTTCCCAATCAAATTGTGTCATAATTACAAACACATTTGCCAATACAACAATACTTGGTGTGTATTTGCTCTGGGGGCTATCAGAAGAAAGGTGGTCCAACCCCCGAAGCACTGGCCAATCACGCCGGAAAGTTACGAGTTCATATGGCGCGTCATTAGGAGAACACCTCATCGGGTTCCCATTGACTTGCATAGACTTGCATAGAAGAGTGGCCATGGGAATTACCATATTAAACACTCTCGTAACGGAGTACATACATCACTCTGTTAATGATCGTGACCGGGGACCACACGGCCACCACACGTTGTTTTTACTCAGACAGTCTCTCAGACCGTTTTTGCAATATCCATGTTGAAACAGAGCTAGCGTATGTGGCTAATAGTTCTACACACTGCAGTCGCGAGGGGCGTGCCTCACTCCAGCTGACTAGTGGCTCAGAGCCATCTAGTACAAGACTTGCGACATTGCGGAGTCGGAAACTGAGCGCTCGAGCTGCCTGAATGGAGACAAACTGGAGTTCTCCACCAGCACCAAGCCAACGTTTAGTTGTTTTCTGCCGCTGGAATGCGAGGGGACTCGGTGGATGGATTATGGACATTACGTTAGCAGCAACTGTGCTTTATGCTGGGATAGAACCATGACGATAACATTAAAAACAGGAGGAGTATTTGTGAAGGAGAGAGTAATCTTGGTAAACATGCTCGTACGTAAATAACCGAACGAGCCAGCAGACCACCGCTGCGTCTACCCACTGATACTGATCCTCTCGGGGATCAGCAGCAGCTTCGCTTTTACAATCTCTTTCACAATCTCATGTCCGGGCAGTAGCATTGTTTCCGAGTTTTACGCACACTGACACTGCTGCCTGCGTACTAGGAGTATACACTGCGTAAAAACATCCACGCTCAGTATGCCAGGTCGGACAGGTCCCTTTTCAAATGTGCAGCATCCCTTTTCAAATGTGGCTTTGAGGCCATGCCAGATTTCCACTGGCCAAACGTGTATCGGAATTCCCTTCCCACCTATATTGCTGCACCCACCGAAAAAGTTGTAGACGACCGAAAAGTTGTTCCAAGAACTGAGCGCTATAAATAGTCTAGACTCCACGCTGATTCTGTCTATACTCAATAAGCACATCTGCGTTGCTGGGGCGCTACCGTGCTGACGAGGAGAAGGGCGTGTCCATCGGAGTTAGCATTGCAACAAGATCTCCTATTGTCGTCATACACCCGCGACATCAACAGATTCAGAACTACATTTCCCAAAGTGGCAGATGTAGTAATTTTATTTTTATAAACCTCAAATGTGAGATGTGTATGGCCGCATCAGGCATTTTAAATATATCATTGGGATACTTAGGCTATTTTTGAGGGACATGTGTCAACACTTTTGAGAGTTTTTTGCAGGTTACCTACACTTTAAAAAGTAAGTTTTATTGAATTATAGTTATAGTTACTTCTCTGAAAACATATTACTTTGTACTTTACTTGTTACTAAATTGTGAAAGTAATTACCCCATTGGCCTGAATATAGAGTATTTTTTTTTTTAACAATGGAAATATCCTAAAAATTGAGCCGTCTTATATTTGGGGACTATATTATTTGGCATTCAGTGTTCTTTTCACACAAATGAGTCTTGCAAAATGGTCTTATAACTAGGGATTTCTTATTTTCGGGACAATGCGGTACTTTACTTTATATAAAATTAAAATAAACAAATAATTCAGACACATACAATTGTTTTAAAGAAAAAATACTGACCTAATGACCCTGGTCCAGTTGTTTTAAGCTCTACTTGTCAATATAGAGGGAAGGAAGCTCATATGGAAAGTTTTATATAAATGTCATATATGCATACTCTTTCATACAAGCCACTTTACCAAAATACAATGGCTCTTATATCTGTTTTGTATGTCATATTCAATATAATCTCTTCTATTCAATATAATCTCTTCTTGTAAATTATACAATTATGTTTCACTTGACGAAAAAAAAATACTATGGAACTTATATGAACTTTATTCTTTTATATGGGAGAGCACTTATGCCAGTAGTACAATATCTTAAATCACAGACGATATCCAGTGTAACGATATGTCCTGCCCATCATGATTATGATGATGTTATGCCCTGTGGAAGACGCTTTCTGTGACACTATGTGAAGTGTCTTTCACTCTGGGAGTGTACTGAGCACATGTCAGTTTACATGACATGGCATAGGCGGGAGGAGACGGTATACCGGTACAAGCGGTTCAAATAAACTCTTGTGAGATTTGAGAAGAGTCAGGAAGGCTCTCACAGTGATTTGCAATTTGAAGGACGACACATAGGGGGCTCTGAGAGGAGAAAACCATGCCTTCTCAGGGGGCCATTTGTAGGCTTTGTAGTCCATTTCACCTTTGTAAGTTGGCCTATCTTCACATGGTAACAGGCGCAAATAATACTTGGCCCTGAGTATAGACAGAGTTACGCTGTTGCAAACTCCGTCCGCTTCATGGAATCAGTACAATGGCGGCTCTACCATCAAGTTGTGTTTCAGCAAATTCAGCATGTTAATGATTTTTCTTTTAGGTTCTTTTTTTCAAAGAGTGTACAAATGGAACCAAATTTGGTTCACATTTGTACACTCTCAGGAAAATATTGGAAATGTCCCTCTTTTTGTCCCTCTTGGTACTTCATTTCTGTCAGTAAAGTATTCAGTCAATCACTCCAAGCCCCTTTTTGCAACCCAATCGTGTTTAGGACGCATAGTTTCCTGGGAATTTAAATGTGTGTATTATGGGTTTCTAAATGGTTTTTTTGGGGGGTTGTGACGCAAAATGTGTAGTGAAAATGTGGTCTTGCACCAAAGCATTATGATCATTGTAGGAATTCAGCAAACCAGGTTAAACCCTATAGCCAACCACACGGACTACATTATTTTTCTGGCCCTCTATAGGGCGCAAATTGTGCTCTACTACTTACAGTAATACAGTACATTTTTGCTGTAAGTAGTAGAGCACAATACACCTACAGCACAAATGTGCTCTACTACTTACAGTAATACAGTACATTTGTGCTGTAGGTGTTTTCCCAGTGGTGAAATGTCATGGTACTTTAGGGAAAAGAATAGGTGCAGTAAGTGCAGGTCTGAAAGAAAACTGAGGACTTCATGTTGTAGAAATTAGCATAAATCATAACATTCTCGCACAGCACACTCCATGACGGCTGTGTTTTATCTCCTGCATGTCTTGTCTGCTCCTCCCTTAGCCCTAGTGGATAAGGCAGAGGATGGGAAACATTCCCTTTGCACTATATTTGGAGCGCTCTGCCCCCTGCTGTGCAGCTGGGAACGCCAGACCACAGCAGGGGTTTTCAACCAGTGGTCCCAGGGACCACCAGTGGTCCCCGGAGAGGATTCCAGGTGGTCCCCAGCGAAATGGAAAGTCGGTTAACCAGATGTAACTCTTTGAGAGCGTAAAACATGAAACCAAAAGGTCCCGCAAGGGTCCATTTGGTTTCATGTTTACACTCTCAAGAGTTAAAATATTCACCATCTGAATTACCCCCCTAAGTCTATACAACGAGAGAATATAGAAGATTAATGGTCATTTTGATCTATTGCCTCTATTTGACTGTTTTTTTTCCTGAAATCCAGCCTGGTATATAGGCTATGGTGGACAAAAACAAAAGAAATCTTTAGTTTTGGGGTCTGTGTGGGGGTAAAATGTCATCAAATAGTGGTCTGTGGCTCAAATGCTGAATAAATAGTGGGCCCTGGTCAGCGATGGGCAAGTTACTGGGAAAATGTAGTTATCTACACTACATGTTACTCTAGAAAAATTGTATCAAGCTACACTACAAGCTACACGACAAAAGTAGCTTGTTACATCAACACTACATACATATAAAGTATATCTCAACTAAATGTACAGCTTTCTAAAAAATAATAATGTTGTATAAATAAAAATAATAATCAAGGGGTGGGTTTGAACATAGGATGGTGGCATGTCTAAGTTTTGGGGTGTATATTAGAGGTTTTCTACCCATTAAAAATGGGCTGAATTTGAAAATGTGTGTGGGAAAATGTAGTAAGCTACACCCCTTGTTACTCGAAACAAGTAGTCTAGCTTCACTACAAGCTACTCGAAACAAGTAGTGTAGCTTCACTACAAGCTATTCCCAGAACAAATGTAGTAAGCTACACTACAAGCTATGGGAAAATGTAGTTAAGCCATGTAGCTTAGCTACTTGTAACACGTTACTGCCCATCACTGGCCCTGGTATGAAAAGGGTTGTAAACGCCAGACCACAGCCATCTTCTACTCTGTACCGTCTTACGTCATGCTGTCATCGTCTCAAAGAGCTGAGGTGTTACGATGCTGTGATCACACACAGGTCTGTCCTCTTGGAGAATGTCATCATGTCCACACAGTATACTGTCGGTCCCCCCACCCCCTCCCTCGACACCCCTTCACGGTGGAAAACGCACCCTGTCACTTTGTCCGGGGTGGAAACCTTCTATGTCCACAAGACCACAACAGGGGCTGATCTAGGCATGGGCGCGAAGCAACACGGGCAATGGATGAAGCCATTTTCGCTTGCTGCCCCCAATTGGGAGATGTTACATCCGGGCCTGGTCCACAACCACTTTAATACTTTGGGATATGCATACATAGACATGCGAAAGGGCGCTTCAGCACCCCTGCCCTTTTTACCCGTCTGTAAAAGAACTGCCCTTTAATTCCATGGCAAACATGCAGCATTTACTACCATTCATTCCCATGCTATTCAGGCAGTGGTGGACTGAGCGAGAAAAAAAAATCGGCCCGGACATTTTTAGCGGCCGGCCGGCCCACAACAACCAGCGGTGATGGACCTATTCTCTTCTTCCATTTGGTTTCATGTTAAAGGAGAATTTCGCCCCAAAACTTTTTTTAATCTTTATTTGCAGTTATTTATTTAGAAAAAAGTGGTCCAGGTGTTGTTTTGTGAAAACACTCCTTAATGGCTGTTTCCCCCGTGAAAGTGTGAGTGTTAACACATTACTGGCATGGTGGGGAGACAATATATAGCAGAAAATTGCATTTTGATGTATATAGGTGAACTTGCATTTGACCCATTAGCCCCATTATAAGTCTATTTTGGGATAGGGGAAACAGCCATTAAGGAGTGTTTTCACAAAATAACACCTGGACCACTTTTATTTCTAAAAAAAAATAATAACTGCAAATAAAGATAAAAAAACGTTTGGTGTGAAATTCTCCTTTAACACTCTCGAGAGTTAAAATATTCATCTAAATTGGCCCAAGTCTAATTAGAAAATGTAGAAGATTAATGCTCTGTATGTTTGACTTTTTTGTTTCTCAAATCCAGTCTGGAATTGTGGAACAAAAAGGAAAATAAATCTTTAGGTTTGGGGTCTGTTGCGGCTAAAATGTCATCACCATGTCGTTAGACCACATCTCCAGAAGATAAAGATTGCTGGTTTGTGCAATGAAAAAATCTGCTATTTTCACTATTTTTACCCAAAGGCGCATCTCTAGTGCCTTGTGGGAAAATAACCTGTTATAGGTTATTTTTTCCTGTTAATTAACAGTTTCGAGACAAATGTAACTAATAGACCTTTCAGTAAGCCCCTCCCCAAACTGCTATGGTAGGCAACCCTCTATACCAATAGCGTTCCTTTCTTTCATTCATTTTATTTTCCTTTACTGACAAGTTACACACAACATTGACAGACAGACTAACTTAACAAACTTTGACTATATACTGTACATACATACACACACACACACACGCCCTTTCATCTCGCTCTCCCAATACCTATATAATTTATACAAATCGAAAACATAAGAAAAAGAAAACAGAACAAAACCCGAAACCTCCTAATCCAACAGAGCAGTTCCTTAGCTTGTTAGTCCCCTTGACAATATTTCTGCATGTTCCTCACCCAAATATTCCACAACTGGACCCCAAACCTCGAAAAACCCACCCATGTCTCCACGGAGAACATGTGTGAGTCGTTCTAGTGGGAGCAGTTGTAGGACATTATGGAGCCAGGTGGATATCGAAGGTACACCACCAACAATCCAACATTGTAATATTGTTAACCGTGTAAAGTACCAAAGAATACTCAGGATCCTCCTATATTTGCTTACTTCAGTCAGTGTTGATTGTAACCCTAGAATGCATTGTAAGGGGTCCAATTCTATCCTTAGCCCAGTTATAATTGATATTTGATTTTTGACTTCCACCCAGAACTTTTGTACTTCCGGGCAGAGCCACATTAGGTGCACATATGTGCCCACATTCCTCTTACATTTTAGACATGTACCAGAGCAATTTCTGTCATATTTACTCCTTTGGTATGCTGTGGTTTGTAATTTATGAATAATCTTAAATTGAATTTCTTGGGTTCTGTAGTTAGAACATATCTTTTTACTGTTTAACATAATTTGTTTCCATTGCTGATTAGTAATTGCTATTTTTAGGTCCCGCTCCCAAGATTGTCTGCTGATGTTGGTATTAATATTCCTCATGGAAATTAAGTTTTGGTATATATAAGATGTTTTTTTTCTTCTTCAGCAGGCAGACCTTATGAACTAGTCGCTCGATTTGCTCTGGCCCATGTCCTCCCTTATAATAGGGTATAGAATTTAAATAATTTCGAATTTGTAGGTATCTAAAAAAGTGCCTTTTGTGCAACCCAAATTGTTCCTGTAACTGTTCAAAGGATTTCATGGTACTGTGTTGGTATAGATCATTTATCGTCTGAATTCCAGCTGTCTGCCATTCCTTAAACCCTGGATCATTACATAAAGGAATAAAATTGGGGTTATTAACAATCGGTGCAAAGAAAGAAAATTTGTTCAACATGGCAAATGACCTCTTTATATTTTTTCATACACTCAAGATGTTCGTCACTATAAAATTATCTTTTACTCCTACTATCCGCTGGGCATCTGTTAAGAAGGGTAGACTTGGTAACACTATAGAGTTACTTCCTTGTGTTACCAGATCCAACCAAGTTGAGTTAGGATCCTGCTCGATCCATTCAGGCATATTATTCACCATTGTTGCCCAGTGGTAATACTGGAAATTTGGTACTGCTAGTCCACCTGCCTCCACTGGGAGCTGGAGCTTCTCCATTTTAATTCGAGGGGGCTTGTTTTTCCAAATAAATGCTGATATGATCCTATTTATTTCTTTAAAACAGCTGTTGGGAATTATATTATAGGTATCATTTGTATAGGATATAAAATTCTGGGTAGTATGTTCATTTTGATAACCGAGACAGGTAAAAGATATTGGTAGTTCCATCCACCTGGTTAGGTCCAATTTAACCTGCCTTATAACAGGGCTTATTTTTTATTTTTTTTACCAATTCTTCCAGGTTGTAGGGGATGTAAATCCCCAAATATTTAAAGCCTTTGTCGGTCAAATTAATTGGTGACACTATTTTATTGTTAGAGTCCCTTGCTCTACCAATAGCGTTCCTATATGATAAAACATTGTTTTAAAAAATAAATGTCGCACATTTTCCACTGCATATATAGGCATGCCTTGTTGATGGATTTGGAAGAGATTTTGAAGGTCTGGTTCCAAAAATGAACCAGTATTTTTCTCTTTTATCAAATGAAATCTCAACATTGGCAAAGGATTAGCCCACAAGTAGGGTGACCAGATCCAAACTGTTCATTTAGGGACAGAAGTGTTGCGGGTGTGGGACAAGTCGAGTGTGGAAAATGGGATGAAATGGGCTTAACAACTTGGTGTCAGTATTCGAAAAGGAATTCAGGATCTCAATTATATCAAATTATATAAAAAATAGTGGCCCCTCTGGAGTGAATGTGGAAATATAGTGGCACCACGGGGGGGACTACTTCTCGGATTATTTTAAAGACACATCTATAGCAGGAAAAGAGACAACAAAAAGCCAACTTTTAGGGCACTACAAAGGGCATTTTGAAGACTGCTGCATGTCAGTCACAATGTGGGACAGAGTCAATTTGTGGGACGCTGAAGAGTCTTGGAAATGAGGGACTGTCCCACGCAAAGAGGGACGTCTGGTGGTCACCCTAACTTCAAGATTGGCATGGACTGTGTACAAAATGATAATGGAGATACAAGGTTTCGTTTAATGTCTGACAACAACAGAATATATATCCAGCCTATCCGTCTGCTATAGTGGAGATGAAATGTGGGAAGACGTGATATCAAGATGCCCTGCTCTGTACTGTAGTCATGTGTGCTTAGAATTTCCAAACAGGGTGTCACACACTATGTCTTCACAGCATGTCGCTGAACAATATAACACATAACCACACATTTCACTGGGCTGTCCCCAGCGCTGTCGCAATTTTCTCTCTATTTTAAGTCAGTGCAACATCTAGACACTTCTTTGCTTTTTAGGACTACACATCAGGGTGTTAAAGTAAGTGTTAGAATTGCATGCCCACGCATACACTGCACACACATTTGCGTTGTGTGACTTAAGATTTCAAATATGTTAAGTGAACTTCAAGAAAGGAATTTAATGGATTGTTTTTATTTCAGAGGTAAAAAGGATAAACCGACATCTAAAACAGATTCGTCAGTGAGCTTAATTTTTTTGAAAAATATTGAAAAATGTGTTTTTATATTTGTTTACGCCTTTAGACCACATCTGTATAGTAAATATATGGCCACACCCAACAATGCAATGCAATGCACCCAAAAACACAAGACTTTTTTCCACTTTTGTGTACTACTAAATACTGCATTTTTATAGCAAAAGTCCATAAAAATCTAATTTGCTGTGTGATTACATAGAAGCCTAATGAATGAAAGCCAACTGTTTGAATCCCCAATGCAACATCCTGTCAATATTTTTCCCACAGGGCCAAATGAGATAAATAAAATATTGTGAACGGCCAAGACTAAAGCTGAACTAAAGTCTGCGTAGTATTAATTTAATTTCAAGATAAAAGTAAGACCAACCATTTTGACACCAGGGCCCTCTATTTATTCAGTATTTGAGCCACAGAGGACCACCATTTGATTTCATTTTAGCCCCACAGACCCCAAAACTAAAGATTTATTTTACTTTTGTCCACAATTCCAGGCTGGATTTGGGAAACAAAACAGTCCAACATACAGATCAAAATGACCATTAATCTTCTACATTCTCTAGTTGTGTAGACTTGGGCTAATTTACATGATGAATATTTTAACTCTTGAGAGTGTAAAAATGAAACCAAATGGACCCTTGCGGGTTTCATTTTTACGCTCTCAAAGAGTTACATCTGGTTAACCAACTTTCCATATTTAACTAGAACTCTCTCAAGGACCACTGGTGGTCCCCGGACCACTGGTTGAAAACCACAGTACCCTTTCACGGGCCGGTCAGAGTCAGCCAAAGGGCTGCATTTGGCCCCCGACCGCATAATGCCCAGGTATGGGTTATAGAAATAATCACCTGCCATTGTCCAAATGGAATGCTTGTGGGTGACATGGTGTCTCATGAGACTGGAGGGACACAGGGATCTTATCCCATAGTCTGGACTCTCTGGAGGGACGTGACGCTCTGATCTGGTTCTGAAAATATGATTCTTCCGTTTGAAGCTGAAACTTCAAAATAAAATGGCCAATTAACCTTTATAATTTGAATTTTTCCATTTTGTAATGGAGGCCCCGCTGTTCTCGGATATACGCTATAGCCTGGATGTAATCGCAAATCGTTGAGCCCTATGTTTTATAGTGGATTGGAGTGTTGTTGTTGATGCGTGTGTGTGTGTGTGTGTGTGTGTGTGTGTGTGTGTGTGTGTGTGTGTGTGTGTGTGTGTGTGTGTGTGTGTGTGTGTGTGTGTGTGTGTGTGTGTGTGTGCTCGCGCATACATTTTTCCACACATGCATCCCTCGTCCTCTCATTAAACGATATTTGGATTCTTGTTCAATAAGGAAGAAGAGGGAGAAGGAGGTTTATTGTAATTAACAACTCAATTACATTGACATGGGCTTTGGGTGTCCTTGAATCAAAAGATAATCTCCTCCATATCACGGTGCAGTGATATTTGCTTGATATCTTCCCCCTTCTATTCAATAAGTAGAATATATTATTATTCCTATTAGCCAATTCTGGAATATGGCTTACATGCCTGGAACACAGAGTGAAATCAATGCTTCCTGTCACCTTTGAGCAGGACAAATGGCGCCTATTGTTCCAAGCCATATCCCTCCCCCTTCTCAGACAGACAGCTGGGGGTGTATATGAAAACACACATGCACGCATGCACGCGCGCACACACACAAAACACACACACAGGCATGGGGGCTTGAATGACTTGAATCGGGCAAATTACGGTACTCTTTTGTGCGTACAATTAACTGAATAATTAATAATTAGATGGAAATGGCCAATTTAATGTTGATTTAATGTTGCACATGTGCGCTTGCGCGCGCACGCACACACACACACACACACACGTAAAAATATATTACGAGCAATATACATATATACTATATATATATATATATATATATATATATATATATATATATATATATATATATATATATATATATATACTGTTGTGTGTGTGTGTGTGTGTGTTAATGTGACACACTTTATCCCTAATTTCTCCCAATACCTTGCATGGTTTCCGCCACCACTGAATATATATATATATATATATATATATATATATATATATATATATATATATATATATATATATATATATATATATATATATACACACACACACACTATTATGAAAAAGTAAAGCTTATTAGGCTAGTTACCGGGGGTCACTACTAAGCCTTAATAACTTTTGACTGCCATTGAGTGTGTGTGTGTGTGTGCGTGTGCGCGCGCGCGCGCTATGTGTGTCGGCTGGAAGGTGGAGAATGAAGAGTAAGAAAGGGGGGGTGAAGCTAGTTGCTGCTTGGCACAGTCATAGTTCCTTGACGTCAGCAGTGAGCCCAGCCTGCCTGTCTGTCTGCCAGCCTGCCTGTCTGTCTGCCTGCCTGCCTGTCTGTCTGCCTGCCTGCCTGCCTGCCCAGGCTGCCTGCCTGCCTGCTAGCTGCTGATGCTCTGTGCTCTGCTCTGCTCTCTCAAACATGTCTTTGTTATTCAGACGGAGAGCGGTCACCTGCAAAACACGGAGGGTGGCATCCCCCTCTCCGTGTGGAGGCGGATTCCCATTCCTAGAATGATGGCTTCTGCATACAACATGCAGGGGAGGGGAGGTAGGGTGGGAGCGGACGACCGCTATAACAGGGGCGGATCTAAGCATGGGCATTCGGGGGGCCATGCCCCCTTAAATGCCCAGTCTGCCACACCAAACATGATGACACGCAAAACAACCCAAGATATTTCAAATTAAAGTGCTTATATTTAAAATGATTTGAAACACTACTACTGCTACTAAGTAAACTACAGCTGTGGGACCACTGACTAAACCAACAGCATTTCATCATCATTCAGCATCATTGAAAACAGAAAACTCTCTGAGTCAGACCTTTAGCTTTATGCATGCTGCGTGTCTGTTACAACTTACTGATGTTATTATTGATGCTTTACTTGCCTGCTAAAAGTTCTGTAACTGAAAATGGTATGGGGGAAGCTGCCCCCCCCCCCCCCCCCCCCCATTGGGAAATGCTATACCCAGATAGCAAAATGAATTGATTCAACGTTGAATTTTGGTTGAATCAATGCAAAATGCATTGATTCAACGTTGAATTTTGGTTGAATCAATGCATGTTGCTATCTGGGTATCCACCCCTGCCGCTATAAGAGCATTAAATAATAAATACATTAATAATTAAACAACACATAAAATGGCTTGAAAATTATTATTTCTTTTTCTTAGTCTTTGGCCTGAGGATCGTCATTATGAACGGCAAGAAAGATGATAAATAATAATCATAATAATAGTAAATCACGCTTAATTAATTGCATTATCTTGAATTGTTATGAGTAAATTGTCTTAGTTCAATAATAAATAAATAAATAAATAAAACTATATGAATAAATTAATAAATAAATAAATAAAACTACGTGAATCATCATGTTGTAATGAACGCAAAACGTGCTAATGGAGAGACATCTTAATATTATATCTTAAATTATTCCTGATTTGTTTAACTAGTTCCATTATAGCAAGTGTTGTCACTGCGACAGACAGAATATTTCCACCACTGTTTGGAAACCACTGGTGCGGGGACCACCAGTGGTCCCTGAGAGGATTCCAGGTGGTCCCCAGGCTAAATGATGGACAGTTGGTAACCAAATAGACCCTTATAGATCTGTAACTCTTGAGAGCATAAATTGAAACCAAATGGACCCGTGAGGTTCCATTTGGTTTCATGTTACGCTCGCAAGGGTTAAATTATATCTCAATGACTTTATTCTAAAAAAATAATAATAATAATACACAATTATAAAATAATTAGCCTATAGAAAAAAAATGTTTTTGACCATCGTTTAGCCAATTCATCTAAAAACTAAAACTTGAAACTACAGTCAACATCCAAAAAAGGTGCTCCGTGGCTAAAATGCAGAACAAATAGTGATCCCTGGAATGAAAAAGGTTGAAACCCCCTGAGCTCAGAGCCATGTAGTAGTAGAGTATCGACATTGAGGGGTCAGAAACTGAGCGCTTGAGCTGCTATTCATGCAGCCCAAATAGGGACAAACTGGAGTTGGACATACGTTGTTTTCAATGAGTGCGGCGCGAATAAGACCTGTTTTAGGGTATATCCGCAGCATGACAACTGGTTAAAGTAGCCTGTTGTAGAGTAAAGAACTAAAGACTCTTTAGCCTATAGTGTTTATGTTATGTATGTATCTAAAATAAAGGGATTTAAGATCAGAGCTGGACTGTTGCCTGAGTTCACTCTGCCTACTTCAGGTCCAGGACTTGTCCCTATTTGTTGTCCCATTCTAAATAGAAGTCTATGCACAAGAGCCGCCATTGGACTGTCCCCATGAAGTAAACGGAGTTGTCGTAACTCTGTCTCTTTATATGCTCTGCCTGAGCCATAAGCAGCGCCGCCGCTGCTGCTGCTAATGGCTCCTCCTCAGTCACTGTAGAAAAAAGGGGGAAAAAAAGAAAAGAAATCCGCGACACATTTTGTCGTGAACCACCGAGCATGGTCCTTTGGTAATAGAATAGCCAATGTAATTTGACACTTCAACTTACTGTGCTCTCTCCCTCTCTCTCTCCCTGCTAGTTGATTCAGTTACTCACACACACACTGACGTTCAGCCCATTCTATAGTGGCTGTGACGAGACAGAGACACACACAGATCACACGGGGGAAGAGATTTAACAAAAATATTAGAACAAGAATCGCCCCACCGCACGCACACCAAGACCCGAGAGAAAAATATATTACGGACTTTTTTGTGCCTACTACCCTCCCCGGTTGAAATCTGGTAAGTAACATAATAATAATAATAATAATAATATCTAACTTCAACGCTGATTGTTCTTGTTGTGTCTGTCGCGTGGAATTGTGTGTATGTATGTATGTATGTAAGCGCAGCTTATACTCTGTTTGAATGCGTTTGAATGTGTTGGCGGAGAGATCAAGAAAATAATAATGATCTATAACAGGGGTTTTCAACCAGTGGTCCGGGGACCTCCAGTGATCCTTGAGAGGGTTCCAGGTGGTCCTCAGCTAAGTTAGTTAACCAGATGTAACTCTTTGAGAACGAGATTTTCAAGAGCTAAAATATTCATCATCTGAATTAGCCATTTTAGAATGCATGTTTTGCTTGTTCTGTTTCCCAAACAAATCCAGCCTGGAATTGTGGACAAAATAAATCTTTAGATTCGGGGGTCTGTGTGGGGCTAAAACATCATCAAACGGTGGTCCGTACGTGGCTCAAATCCTGAATAAATGGTGGTCCCTGAGATGAAAAAGGTTGAAAACCCCTGATCTATCAGGGTTTTGTTGTTTCCACACTTCTTCACGGTGGCAGAGATTGTTTCCCCAACAATAGAGTGCATGGTGGTGGTGTTGGTGTTTTAGGATATTAGGAAGCTTTGTGTGTGTGTGTGTAGCAGGAAAGGAAAGCCCTGTTCTCTGTTTATGATTGCCAATACAGTCCTGATCGTGTGCTGCTTCTTTCTATGATCGGGTCTGTGTGTGGCGAGGAGGGTAGTAGAGGCAGGCGATCATCGGTGGGGGCGAATTAGTAGGCTATTGCCCCGATTTGTGTTGAAGAGCAGGTTGGTTGGTGGATTGGTTGGTTAGTTGTGCATTTCGCCAGCTACAATAATGTCGCAGATGCCGCGTTGATCTTTTAAGGGTCTCTCGTAGGAATGATCGGATGCATTCATGTATACACACCAGATCAGAGTATAGCGATCCATTGTGTGTGTGTGTGTGTGTGTGTGTGTGTGTGTGTGTGTGTGTGTGTGTGTGTGTGTGTGTGTGTGTGTGTGGTGCAAGATTTATTCAAACGAGGAGGCACCATTGATTGCCGCTTATTCCCACTCTTGGACATTGTGTATGTACAACAACACATGGCTGCTTGCTCTATAATCGTCGTTCCCCATGCTGTGTGGATATGAATGCACGCTGTGGGTATAGTGGCTGGTTAACTGTTTATAAAAGGCTGGCTGTGGCTGATCTGATGTCAATGCACGCACACAACATGGCATGTTACAGTGGTGTTCAACCTTTTTGATACCCAGGACGGCTATTTATTCAGCATTTGAGCCCCTGACCAACGTTTGACGACAGTTTTGGACCCCACAGACCCCCCAAAACTAAAGATTTGTTTTGGCTTTGTCCACAATTCCAGCCTGGATTTCAGAAACAAAACAGTCAAACATATGCCTACAGATCCAAAATGACCATTAATCTTCTACATTATCCAGTTCTGTAGGCTCATTAATATGGTGAATATTTTAAGTCTTGATAGCGTAAACATGAAACCAAATTCATTTTTACGCTCTCAAGAGTTACATCTGGTTAACCAACTTTCCATCATTTAGCCTGGGGACCACCTGGAACCCTCTCAAGGACCACTGGCTGAAAACCACTGGCATATCATAACAGTGTGTATACCAGTGTATCCCAAACTTGTTCACGTCACGTCCCATTTGAAAACATGTGCCAGGGACCCCCATAGCAGACTATACATTCTCAACTACAGTGATTTCAAGGACCGCTTAGTTTGACATGCATCAGTCTATATTATCCAGAACCCCCTGTTTTAATGGCATTTCCACGTCTCTGGAACCTTATTGTAAAATCAATGTTAATTTAACTCTGTGAGAGTGTAGTCATTGGACCCATTTGGGTCCATTTGTGCTCCTCTGTGAGTTACAGACACACAAGGGTCCATTCCCTTTAGGTCCAAACGATACTTTTAGCCATGGGCAACTCCTCAAGGACCCCTGGGGTTCCCCACTGAGACTCCTTTAGAACCACAGGGTTTCTATAGACTGTATTTGAATTAGGTGCTGCGCTTTTAGTTTGAGGCATCCGTACATAAATATGAATGTTCCACATATAGTGTAAAATGTGATAGGCCTACTTACTCACAGCATTAGTATATACCAGTGGTTTTCAACCAGTGGTCCTTGAGAGGGATCGAGGTGGTCCCCAGGCTAAATGAGGAAAAGTTGGTTAACCAGTGTAACTCTTGGAGAGCGTAACATGAAACCAAATGGACCCTGGCGGGTCCATTTGGTTTCATGTTTACACTCTCAAGAGTTATAATATTCATTGTCTGATTATAGTTTCCAAAATCCAGCCTGGTATTGTGGACAAAAGCAAAAATAAATTTAGTACGTTTGGGGTCTGTGAGACTAAAATGTCGTCAAACGGTGGTCAGACTCAGCGGCTCAAATCTGAATAAATAGTGGGCTCTGGTATCAAAAAGGTTGTAAACCACTGGTATATATAATGGGGCTACCGGTATATACTGTACATCTATTTTTACTTTTACCTGTGGGTTAATAAGTGCTTCCTAACAGGGGTTTGACCAAAGTTTACTCCCGTCGTTGCAGTCAGAATTCCTGCTGCCTGTGTGTGTGCATGGGTCGGTTTGGGACGGACGGACGTACAGACAGACGGACGGAGGGCCTCTGGTAACAGAACTAGGTTCTCTTTCATTGCCTGTACATCTGTACAGGAAGCAAAGGAACAGCCAAGTGGAAAAAACAAAACAAAAAAACGTGAGCCAGACTACAGAGCTCATGAGCTCTCTCTCTCTTTAACCATTGTCAATGTGTGCGTGTGTGTGTGTTTGAGAAAGAGAGAGAGAGAGGGAGGCAGAGAGAAAGATGATTTATTTTAGAAAGTCAGCCCAGGTTGCGGTTTGAAGAATATAGTGACGTTTAAGTATTAGACAGTAATTTGTGCTTGTTCGCGTTGCTTTTAAGAACATGATTTGGGATAAATGCGTTCCCACTCAAAGTGCAAGGCTGTGTTTGGATTTGGAAGGAGCTCCGGCGCAGGCGAAGGGCTTCTCTCTCTCTCCCTCAGTGGAAAGTTATATAGGTCCTCTGACTTTTATTTGTATTTATTTATTCATTTGCTGCAAAAGGTTGGCGGAAAAACAAACATGTAAGGCACCAAACCATGCACGTTTGGGAGCAATTAGGGCTTCATTCAGGCATCAATAGCGTCTTGCTCAAGGACACTTCGGCACTAACTCTGGGGTTAACCCGGACAGGCGGAATCGCACTGGGGAAACCCTTCCCAGTTCCCATTCAGCTATTCTCACACTGGCCACTTGCAGGGGCGGAACTAGGCATGGGCATGGGGGGGGGAAATGGCCCCCTAATTGCACAGGCTGCCCCTCCAAAATGACGGCATGCAAACAACCCAAATTTCAGAGATATTTCAAATTAAAGTGCTTAGTTATCTTTAAAATGATTTGAAACACTATTACCGCTACTGACTAAACTACAATTGGGGCACCACTAAACCAGCACGCTTTCATCATTCAAAACAGTTTCTCCTGCCCCCTCAATTGGGAAATGTTGCATCCGGGCCTGGCCACTTGTCTTTTACAACTAGAGCCAGTGCAGCACCGATTCGCTCAGGTCCACTCCGCAGCCCACACACACACACACACACACACACACACACACACACACACACACACACACACACACCCGCACACACACACACATATCACAGATCCCCTCCCCATGGCCTGTCTGGACACAGCTGTCGCAGGAGGTCATTTGAAACTTTGCGTAGTGATAACAGATATAGAGTAGCCTTACGTACCCACACACGCATGCCACGGCACACAGCACCGTTGTCTCTGGCTCCATATTATTACTACGTACACTGCACTTCTGTTATAGGACGTGTTAACAATATGTTAACAACGCTGCTGTTGCTCGCTTTACGGCGACTCGCAAAACTATAACGCGGTCTGACAACTGCCACATACTCCTACTACACATGCACGTCACTTGGTTTTGTGTGATAGCAAACGTACAGCGTTGACGGGTCTGGCGTGCACAGAGTGGAGCACAAGCAACGATTGGAAAGTTATAGTCCGTGTGGCTTATTCGTACAAGAACATGACTTCAGACCGAAAGGTCCTGGGTTCAAATCCGGGCACTGACACCTCAGAATTATAATGCCTATATATCCTTGGAAATACAAACCGCACACACTGTCAAAAACGCTTGCCAAAAATGTTGCTCTTTATTCAACGTTTCAGTCAATTCGGCTTCAGCAGGACAGACAACGTTGAGGTGTGCATTTGTAACGACTGAAAAGTGACATCTTTGACCCATTTTTAGACAGGAATGCATTCTGGTGTTTTAAGCATGATGTTCTACTTTAGCTATTGAAGAAATACCAGGTCCACAAGGAATAAGCTTGTAGATCTTTAAATATTATCTTACAGTGAAAGTTTAATGTTTTGCTTCTGGAACTACGTATTTTTCAGATGGGGGTTGGCGGCCGGCCATAGATGATTTTGGGGGTCGTTGACGTGAAATATTGACATATTTCGGGGTCAAAAAAAGCTTCCAATACAACCCCTCGTGCAACCCCCGTACAAAACATACAGACACACACAAAGCTGAGCATATAGGTGCCTGCGCCCCTCAAAAAACAGCCGATGTACAAACTCGCAGCATGCGAGACACGTGACGTGCTGTGAGCTCATTGATATTCATGGCTGTTACTTATACACTTACGGATTTTAGATCCGTAAGTGTATAAGCACGCGGCCCATCCACACTACTGATTGTTCCCTTACCCCTGGTTCAGATCCTGACACGTGCAGGACAACCTATAGCACAACCTATATAGGATCTGTGTTGAGGAAGTGTGTGAGAGCAATTTTGGCGGCATGTCTGATTAAAGCGGTGATTGAGCTCTTCTTCTTGTCCGGGTAAAGAAAAAAAAGAAAACATCCAGGGAAACTTCCAACCCTCAATTGCTTACTTGATTACAATCAGGACCCAGAGGTACTGTAACTGTCAGAGATATTATGTAGGCGGAGTTGGTTTTCCCAACCTTAAGCTACAGTGTAACAGATGCCGCGTTGATCTTTACTGTAAGTGTCTTGTAGATATTAATACCTACAAGCGGATACATTGTAGACACCAGAGTAGCCATACATTGTAGCCGTGGTCTTATACATTGATACATTGTCGCCCATTCTGTTCCGTTTAAGAATAAATCTCGTCTGGGTCAAAAAATATATAAAAAAAACATCCAGGGAAACTTCTAACTCTCAGTTGCTTTGTTGATTACAATCAGGACCCAGAGGTAACTTGTCAGAGATTTGGTTTCATGTTTACACTCTCAAGAGTTAAAATATTCATCGTGTGAATTAGCCCCAAGTCTACACAACTAGAGAATGTAGAGGATTAATGGTCATATTGATCTGTATGTTGGACTGTTTTGTTTCCCAAATCCAGCCTGGAATTGTGGACAAAGCAAAATAAATCTTTAGTTTTTGGGGGTCTGTGGGGCTGAAATGTCATCAAACGGTCGTCCATGGCTCAAATTCTGAATAAGTAGTGGGCCCTGGTATCAAAAAGGTTGAAAACCACCGCCCTAACCCTTCCCAAGTTTTACCCCCACTATCATCATCATCAATACGTACCAACTTCTCGGGACCGTCGGGGGTCGGTGTCCTACCCAGGGCGGATGTAACGTGTCCCATTTGGGGGGGGGGGCAAGAGAACATGTTGGAGGGGCAAGAGAAAATGGTATGGGGGCGGCTTCATCGCCCGTGTTTATTTGTCAGTAGTAAAGCATCAATAATAATAACATCAGTTGTTGTTGAAGTTGCAACAGACGCGCAGCATGCATAAAGCTAAAGGTCTGACTCAGAGAGTTTTCTGTTTTCAATGATGAAATGCTGTTGGTTTAGTGGTGGTGACACAGCTGTAGTTAGTTAGTAGCAGTAGTAGTGTTTCACATCATTTTAAATATAAGCACTTAATTTGAAATATCTTTGGATTGTTTTGCATGGCATCGTGTTTGCCCCTGGTCCTAGCCCCATCACCTCGGGACGGGGGCCTGGTTGGGTGGGGGGGGGGTCCCAGGGGCCTTCTTCCCCTCAGGTTTAGCTACTGAATAACCATGGCGGCGGCGGGGCTGCAGACCCGCACCATGCTGCTGCTGCGTTGCTGACCCTCCTCTGTCCCATTCAGGGCCTGAGGATGTCGAAACACCAGCCGTCCAAACAAAAGACACATTGAAAAGCGAGATGTGCAGCCCAGCAGCACGTGCGTCTGGGTTCCTGAAGTAGACCATTTATTAACTCTGTTTTTCTTTTTTTCCCCCCCTTTCTTTTTCTTACTGAGCAATGAAAAGCATCAGCAGAGAGAGAGGGAGGCTAGAGACAGTAAAAAGGCCATTCAGCCGTGTGTGTGTGTGTTTCTGTGAAAGACTATGTTCAAAAATGTCACATGTTTTGCCAATTCTTCAAAATTTGGGACCGTAGCTTGTAGATCTGCTATAAGTGTAGCTATTGTGTTTATTGTCACGATTTGTCACATGTGCTTTGTCGACGGCATATCTGTCTCTATATAAATGCACTAGAACAAAATGACCATTAATCTTCTACATTCTCTAGTTGTGTAGACTTGGGCTAATTCACATGATGAATATTTTAACTCTTGAGACCGTCAAAATTGCGTGTCCATTTGGTTTCATTTTTATGCTCTAGTCCACACATTGTAGACTCTAGAGTAGCGATGCATTGTAGACCCTTGTTCTGTTCTGTTTGTTAAGAATGAATCAAAACACACTATCTCTTGCTGTGTGCGTGCACAATGCACATCCCTGTGAAGTTCTTGACAATGGCAACATGTTGTTTTTTTACGTGGAGGGTTAGGAGTGAGGAGGAGTTCTTTTTTTTTCATCATCTTCTTTTCTGCCCACCCCCGACGAGGAGGTGAGATGGTGTGAGCACCGAACAGAGCCGCTGCCGCGCAGGAAGCTGGAAATGGCCGTTTGCCACATGGGAAATTATTGAACCCTCAGATCACTGAGGAGGACACACAAGAGGCCTCATTACCAACACCAGCAGCAGCAGGCAGCACTCTGTAGCTATACAGCTGTGTGTGTGTGTGTGTGTGTGTGTGTGTGTGTGTGGTGCGCGCGCGCGTGTGCGTGTGCGCGCGTGTGTGTGTCAGGGGCGGATCTAGGCATGGGCATGGGGGGGGGCAAACACGATGCCATGCAAAACAACCCAAGATATTTGAAATTAAAGTGCTTATATTTAAAATGATATGAAACGCTACTACTACTACTAACTAACTACAGCTGTGTCACCACTAAACCAACAGCATTTCATCATTGAAAACAGAAAACTCTCTGAGTCAGACCTTTAGCTTTATGCATGCTGCGTGTCTGTTGCAACTTCAACAAGTGATGTTATTATTGATGCTTTACTTGCCTAATAAAAGTCCTGTAACTGAAAATGGTATGGGTGCGGCTCGGGTGTGGCGATGAAGCCGCCCCATACCATTTTCTCTTGCCCCTCCAACATGTTCTCTTGCCCCCCCCCCCCACCCCAATTGGGACATTTTACATCCGCCCCTGGTGTGTGTGTGTGTGTGTGTGTGTGTGTGTGTGTTGTGTGTGTGTGTGTGTGTGTGTGTGTGTGTGTGTGTGTGTGTGTGTGTGTGTGTGTGTGTGTGTGTGTGTGTGTGTGTGTGTGTGTGTGTGTGTGTGACCAAGCCCTAGCGCCGCTGCGGATGTCTGGATCGTATAGCCACAGTTGCAGTGTTGCCAACTGCCAAACTCCAAAATGCACTAGTGGAATCACTTCCAAAATGCGCTGGAATGGACTATAGATATACAGATCAAAATGCCCATTAATCTTCTACATTCTCTAGTTGTGTAGACGTGGGGCTAATTCACATGATGAATATTTTAACTCTTGAGAGCGTATAAAATGTACACTCCCAAAGAGTTACATCTTGTTAACCAACTGGCCATCATTTAGCCTGGGGACCGCTGAAAAAAAGCCAAATATAGCGACAAATGCTTCAAGTTGGCAATACTGCACACTTGTGAGCAGTGTTGGGGAGTAACGAATGACATATTACTAAGTAGTGTAATGATATTACTCTGCCAAAATGGGGAAACATGCCTCATTACTTATTACAAACGAGCTTGTTGTTTGATGCAGAAATAGAACAGATTTACAAGTTATCTCAACAGATAACATCTGTGATGTGGAGTAGTTTGTACTGTAGATCCTAATCCACCGCAGCATTCTGCACACATGACTTACACTACAAGTTGTTGCAAGTTGTGGCCAAAAAGATTGTATTGTACATCTCTATTCTTTTGCAGGTGGGAGGGGGGAACGTGGGAAAGTAATATGCAACATCACTCTGATGAAAAAAACATGAAAATGTGGCACACACTGTATGTATTCTTTTAGAGTGAACACTTTTAACTCGAATCTTTGCTTCTGGGTTGACAGAACATGATGTAGTCTGGATGCAGTGTTTTATACGGCCTGTATGATAGCACAGAGGACGACGATATTATATTATGGGAGATGGTTGGGTCTTTTTTATTGCCCGAAACATTGCACACAGCACCATCTGGCCGTTGTATCACAGCAGCAGGAACACTTTAAAAAGACCTTTTTGTCTGTCTCTCTCTGTTACACTAGGCTTGTAGTTTTTTTTTTTTTTTTTTTTTTTTTTTCTTTTTTTTTTTAATTCTTGAGCCTTCAGTAAAAATCAGGAGCATGTTTCTAAAAAGAAAAAAAAAACAGGGCTGGTAAACAGCAGCTAGCTAGTAGGGCTGTTAGATGGCGTGTGTAATGTCATAATGTTATTGATTTGGCCTGGGGATTCCGCTGTGTTGGGCAGGGTGAGGAGGAGCAACTCTTGAAAAAGCACGAGTCCAGTCGGAATTAAAGCTCTCTCTCTCTCTCTCTCTCTCTCTCTCTCTCTCTGTGTCTGTCTCTCTCTCTCTCTACACTCAAGTACTATACGGACCATGAAAAGGCCAGTGAGTCAGAAACCCTAGTGATCCCCTCTGAGCAGCCCGGTGTAGACTGTGTGTGTGTGTGTGTCAGGGGCGGATGTAACTTGTCCCATTTGGGGGGGCAAGAGAACATGTTGGGAGGGGCAAGAGAAAATGGTATGGGTGCGGCTTCATACCATTTTCTGTTACAGGACTTTTATTACGCAATTAAGCATCGATAATACCATCAGTTGTTGTTTAAGTTGCAACAGACAGACACGCAGCATGCAGCTAAAGCTAAAGGTCTGACTCGGAGAGTTTTCTGTTTTCAGTGATGAAATGCTGTTGGTTTAGTGGTGACACAGCTGTAGTTAGTTAGTAGCAGTCGTAGTGTTTCAAATCATTTTAAATATCTTGGATTGTTTTGCATGCCATCATGTTTGGTGGGGCAGTCTGGGAATTTAGGGGGGCATTGCCCCCCCCCATACCCATGCCTATATCCGCCCCTGGTGTGTGTGTGTGCGCACACGCTTGCACAGGCACTTGGGTGAAGGTTTCACTCAAGGTCCTTTTTTGTGTTGTGTCTGCTGCGTGCTACTGGGCAGAATGGACTCCACTGTGCTGCTGCTGCTCTGCTGTGTGCTGCTGTGCTGGTATGGCTATTTTTCACTGAGTAAGGAAAGAGTCAGGGGCGGATCTAGGCATGGGCATGGGGGGGGCAATGCCCCCCCAAATGCCCAGTCTGCCCCGCCAAACACGATGGCATGCAAAACAAACCCCAAAATATTTCAGTGCTTATATTATTATATTATTATATAAAAGTATTTGAAATACTACTCCAAATGGTAAGGAGGCGGCTTCATTCAGCGACACGGGCGATGAAGCTGCCCCCTTACCATTTTCTTGGGAATTGTTACATCCGCCCCTGGAAAGAATGCAGGCCAGAGTCGACTCTGCATTCTCTCTATGACTCTCTTTACGTGTGAGTAAAAAAAGTGTGTCACTGGGAGAGAGCGCGGTAGTATCTCTTTAACGGTGAACTCGGGTTTCATCGAACGCCCCCTGTGAGCCCCCGCATCCACGCCGCAATAATAATAAAAATGCCTCGCGTTTAGCTCTTTCTCTTCTTTTCTTCAACTTCCTATCAATGCTGCGATGCTTTTCATGCTGCTGTTATTGATCTCATCTTACCACCACATCACACAATATCACACAAAAGAGAATTCCAACCTCCCGGAAGGCTTTTTTTTTTACCTTTATTTGCAGTTTATTTCCCCCCAAAATTTGGTTCAGCCGTGGTTCAGCCATATCACAAGGTTGGGGGTGGGGCATGCCTTATGGCTAAACCTTGGCTGAACCACGAGCTGTGTTGATCTAATGTTACCACGACATCACAACATCACACAATATTCACAGATGGCCTATGGCTAAACTCTGGCTGAACCGAAAGTGAAAGTGTGTCAACACACTATTGGCATGGTGTAAAGACGATAGGACAAAAAAGCATTTTGGAGTGATGGAAATATGCGAGTTTGGAAAAAAAGACTTTCAGTAAGGCCTAAAGGTAAGGCTAAAACACTTTCCACCCAGGCTCATTCATTGTAAAATAAATATCATGGACATTACACATTAAATACTGGTTCATTTTTGGAACCAGACCTTCAAAATCTCTTCCAAATCCACCAACAAGGCATGCCCTATGCAGTGGAAAAATGTGTGTGACATTTATTTTTTGAAACAATGTTTTATCATATGGGAAAGCTATTGGTGGAGAGGTTTGTCTATTGGTGCACATGTTCTGATTGGACCGTAGCAGTTTGGGGAGGGGCTCACTGAAAGGTCTATTGGAACACTTTTTCTTTGGGGAAATAAATCAATAGAATTCTCCTTTTTACTGTAGAACAGCTTTCTTCTTTTTCTCCTTCCCCCCGGCGCGGAGCTTATTTGTCGTCGGATGGCTGAAATTAGCGTCCATCCCACACACACTCGCGCGTGCATACACACACAGCACCATATGCCTCTCGCATGCGTAGGGTCGCAGCACGACATTCCTCATGCATGTGTCCGCGAGATTGGTAACGCTGCACCGCCACCACCTCGGTGACACGCGCGCACACACACACACACACACACACACACACACAGGGGGCTGCTGAATGGGACGGATGGAGGACTGAGGGAAGCGTCTAACAGCCAGTTATACTGTACCTGCTGTCAACCTCGCTGTTGACTGTTAATACTGCAAAGCGTCTGTTTTCAAAACACGGCCCATGCAGAGAGGCGGTGTGTGTGCGTGTGTGTGTGTGTGCGTGTGTGTGTGTGTGCGTACGTGACGTGTGTTTTTGCGTTTCCGTGTTGAAGGAGAGACGTACAGAGTAGGAGGAGCAGGAGCGAGGATGGATGGATGGATGGATGGATGGATGGATGGATGGTTGGTTGGTTGCTGGGAGCGACGCCAGACCACAGATCATTTAATCATATTAAAGTGTGTGTGTGAGGCGTATTTAGGTGGTTGCTGGTGGTTTGGTAGCTGTTATTGCACAGACTCAAACAGCTCTGACACAAGGTGCCTGGCAGGAGGAAACTGGAGAGCTGAGATGATGGGGATGACGTTTTGACAGAAAGAGAGAGAGAGGGAGAGGAAGGCTGGGCCGCGCGCCCGATTATTCAACATTTTATATATACACTACATCTATATGTTTTGGCTCAGGGGCGGATCTAGGCATGGGCATGGGGGGGGGGGGGGGGGGGGGGGCAATGCCCTGACTGCCCCACCAAACACGATGCCATGCAAAACAACCCAAGATATTTCAAATTAAAGTGCTTCCATTTAGAATGATGTGAAACACTACTGCGTCTAACTAACTACAGTTGCCACACCACTAAACCAACAGCATTTCATCATTGAAAACAGAAAACTCTCTGAGTCAGACCTTTAGCTTTATGCATGCTGTCTGCCTGTTGCAACTTCAACAACAACTGATGTTATTATTGATGCTTTACTTGACTAATAAAAGTCCCGTGGGCTTCGCGCCACGGGCGATGAAGCCGCACCCATACCATTTTCTCTTGCCCTCCCCAATTGGGAAATGTTACATCCGCCCCTGGTTTTGGCTAGGATGTGTTTTTTCCATAAATCTTTGAATAGAAGATGTACTACTACTGCTAGCAATGCGTTCTTTCGTGTCGGCGCGGAGTGAGATCATATCTGACTGAAGCAGCAGAAACGTATGAGATGACTGCAAAAAAGAGAAGGGGAAAAAAAGCAGAGCCCGCGGAAAGACAGCTGTTGTGAGCGCACGTGTGTGTGTGTGTGGCGCGCTCGTGCACGTGTGTCCTTATGTGTGTGTGTGTGTGTGTGTGTGGAGGCAGAGACAGAGTTGGATTTGAACGCGTCTTTTCGCCCTAATCCCACTGTTGACTCGTCTGCTAAGTATCGAGCGTGTTATTTTTCCTAGCCTTTTGAGGGACCCCTTCCATACGTAATCTCACTTAATCTAATCTATCCCCCTTCCCTTTTGTAATAGAGTGTGAATGATGTGACGTGTTTAGAATGGGGGGGAAAGCCTTTAGTGTAAAACCACACCAAACAGACAGACAGACTCTGGGGTTGGTTTTGCGTGATGCTTTTTTTTTTCCTCGACCCCTCTGGCAAAAAAAAGCTCTTGTGAAAATGCGAGTGACCTCTGCACAGCACCCCCCTCCACACACACACACACACACACACACATACACCCTCACTTTGCCGGAACAAAGGGGCTGTGGGCTCCCTTAAGCCTAAATGTATAGTCTGTCGTGTGATAGTATCGTCACAGGGCCAATGCTCACGTGTTGTGGCAGTATTCCATCGTTTCCATCCTATTTGGAACCATTTTAGGCACTGTTTATTTCATGTCACATGTGTCAGAGCTCATAGTTATGTGGACTTGACTTTAATTTCACTCTTTAGAGCAGTGGTTTTGAACCATTTTGACACCAGAGCCCACTATTTATTCAGCATTTGAGCCATGGACCCGTATTTGAGGACATTTTTAGCCCCACAGACCCCAAAACTAAAGATTAATTTTGCTTTTGTCCACAATAACAGGCTGGATTTGGGAAACAAAAAAAGGCAAAGTGGTATTTAGTTTTGGCTAAATTTAGTAATTGTGTAGACCTTTGAGAGTAAACATTTTTATGCTCCATTGGTTTCCTTTTTGCGCTCTCAAAGAGTTACATCTGGTTAACCAAATTTCCGTTTCCATTAAGCCTGGGAACCACCTGGAACCTTCTTAAGGACTACTGGTGGTCCCCGGTTGACAACCACTGCTTGAGAGAGTACAAATAATAAACAGTACATACACCAAGGCACACCCGCATTAACGACTTGAGATTTTTTCAAGTCGACTTGTCAGACAGTCAAGTCGATAAATTATCGATTTATCGTTTTATGGCGCGGGGGGGGGGGGGGGGGGGGTCCGTCGTGGTGGTTCTCCGAGGGGGGTCGGGGATCAAATGGTGCCGCTATATGCCGGCGCAGTGCTTATAGAAAACACATCGCGAGCCTGACGCATGTGGCAAGGTTAATATGAAAACAGTATTGGCACACAGCACAACAGTATTGGCACGCAGCACAACGTCCACTATGGCCAGCCATAAAACACACAACGTTCTAACCACATGTTAGAACGCAACAGAAGACATACACACACGCTGGTTCTAACATAGCGGCCACATTATCAGAATACTATCCATTACATGTAGCCTCCTCCTCCACCACCACCACCACCACCATACCGCGCCGCTTTCTTTTCTGATCCATTCAGTAAATTAATGAGAACGACGCGGACAGAAGCATGCGTCCCGTGCGTACTGCGTAGCCTAATGCGAAACGAGGAACAAGACGGTCACACGAGGTAGCACACGAGGACGAGTTGATTGATGAAGTTCTGTATTTCGTTGACACTGTTTGCTGTTCGATCTGATCCGTGTACGTAATGATCAGCTGAAACGCCGCGCGCCCAGAGCGCAAGGCGCACGCAGCTGCATAAGATTGGTAAACCTAAATTAAGGCTTTACTCCGATAGAGTTGCAAAGGAAACTTCAAAGGAGACTTCTGTCCGTGAGTGACAGTAACCAATATTACAGTTGAATTATATACACACGCGTTGCACACATAGAGAAAGAAAAAAGGGGAAAACAAAGGTAAATGTTTAATTCCTCCTCCTTACTCCTTCGCTCGGAGGATGGGGAAAAAACAACTTATCGACTCGTGCTTTTTAGAGTCGACACGTGTTATGCAAATCGATGCATCGATGTATCGATTTTTTGGTTAAAGCCCTACAAGGCACACCCCCACTCAATCCTGATTGGATGAAAGGCTTTTCTCCCAAAGTCCCAAACTGTTTTTTTTTTTACACTAGGGAGATTAACCAAATTTAGCGAAATCACTTACTACCTTTAACTCTATCTCTGCTTAACACGAGTTTCCAGAGTCCCAAAGTATTTTTTTTTTTAGATTTTTTTTTTTTAGATTTTTTTTAGGCGAGTGCCTAAAGTGGTGAAAGTGTTAAGTTCAAGAGGAACCAGTTTATTGTTAAAATCCTAAAGGTTCCTAACCACAGTAGTAAACTTGTACCACGGCTATTCTTGGCGTGCGACACTGTTACACGACAAAGTGTAAACGACGGTGCCTTCCAGCTGCAGCTATGCTAGCTGTAGCGGAGAGATTGGGGGGGTGGGTGGGGGGGGGCAGCAATAACAGAGGAGGTACCTCTCACTTGATTAAAAGCTCTAAATATTTCTTTCAAAGCTTGGCTCCGTGCCTGCTTTGAAATTAGGGTGAAATTCTTCCCTTTTAAAGCTTCAATTATCTTTAGGTTCTTAAGGACTCATTTCTTCTTTTTCTTCCTGCACCGGTTCTTGTAATAAGGAACACATGCTGGCGCTTTGATTACGTGAAGGTAATCGCTAAGACGATGATGAACCCTCGTTATTGCGCACTTCTTTTTGGTCCGCTGGCGACTGTGAAAAATGACTGTATTATCTCTTTAATGACTTAAAACTAGAGACCTACCTAGACCAGGGGTTTTCAACTGGTGGTCCAGGGACCACTAGTGAGAGGATTTCAGGTGGTCCCCAGGCTAAATGATGGAAAGTTGGTTAACCAGATGTAAGTAAATATTCATCATCTGGATTAGCCCCAAGTCTACACAACTAGAGAATGTAGAAGATTAATGATCATTTTGATCTGTATGTTTGACTGTTTTGTTTCCGAAATGCAGCCTAGAATTGTGGACGAAAGCAAAACAAATCTTTAGTTTTGGGGTCTGTGGAGCTAAAGTGTCCTCAAATGGTGGTCCGTGGCTCAAATGCTGAATACATTGTGGTCCCTAGGATCAAAAAGATTGAAAACCGCTGACTTAGACTGATTTACAGCGCGCTTAGAATGCAAACCGCGAACAACTGTCGGTGAGACATATTCCACCAAGTATTTACAGGTTTATTTATATTTTTTCAGAATAAGATATTTGTAATGCACATCCTCCAGTCCTGGTGGTGCCTTAGACAAACTGTAAAAAAGATAATGTAGGGGTAAAAAAGCAAAGGACTCACAACTCACTTTAACGGAAAACCTTTATTCTGCGAAAGCGACACAGTCGCTGTTGAATAAACGTATTCTGGAGCATTCATGTGACTTGTTGCGGGGTGTTTCTCTTTTTATTTATACCTTTTTCCTCTCCCGATCTACAAGTTCACAATGTGCTGTGTGGCCAGTACAGTTGCTATAGGATTCATGTATTTGACGTTCCATAAGAAAGACATGCATGCGCATCTGCTGGGCTATATCTCATACTACGATGTCTGACCGGTTCACATACAACATGACTGGTGTACTGGCTTTATTAATGTGCCATGCAATTTAGTTAATATTCCTGTTTGTGTTTGGGAAAAGCTATACAAGCAGAGAAAAAATCAGAAACAAAGTTTAAATCCGCTGACCAATGTATGATGGATCGACCATATCGGCCATATTGCTCTTTAAACAAAACACATTGTCAAGCAAACAGCAACAGTAAGAAAACATGCTCCACATTGTGTGTTATTGAAAAGTCTAGTCCGACAACTACGGTTGACTATTATGTTTTAAGTGTATTAGTTGTATTTTAGGTAACATACTATTCTGTTTAATATTTTCCACGTCTCATTAGAAAAGCCTAAAATGTTTTTGTAATACAGTGCAAAAGAAAAATACATACGTACATACCTGTGACTTACACCCACTTCTGCTGTATCCCACATCGCAGTTGTGTAATGGCTTAATAACCTCATGCCCTCTCCGTCGTTTATCCAAGTCTATGGACTTTAATGTTTGACGACTTAAGACGTCATGAAGCCAATAGGAAAACAGTGGGCACCCCTCACTGCGTCCGAGTGTGATTTTATTCTATCTGGAAGTCGGAGTTAATAGATTTTTTTTCTCATATTATGCAGCACTCCTGCATAAAAAAAAATCTACCGCTGAGTTGAAACTACTTTATTTCAAGTCCGTGTCTCTCTACTGGCTGGTTGCTGAGCCCAGTTGAAAGATGTTCTCTCTCTAACCAAGACCTTGAATACTGTATTATGTAACATATTGGGTTCTTTTTAGGGATGAGCGATGAGATACTTCGGCTGATATCATTATCCAATAAATTAATTGCTGTTGTGGTGGATATAACCGATGTTGTTATGATCTCATTCCGTACTAAAAAAACTAGCCTATAATAATTTTGTCCATACTGAAAAATGCATGACAATAACTGTGTGTCTGCATTTATGCAGGCTTAGGCAAGTATTTTTTACCTTAACACTCTCCGTGCCAGCCCTTTTTCATATTTTTGGAGGTAGCCAGTGCCAGTTTTTTTCATCAAAAACTCATATTTCATATTTCGGTCCATGTTTCCCCACGGACAAGTTAGTTGGCGACACACACTTCCGGTTGCGGTTTGGTGGGTCTCTTGTTATTGTCTATCAATGGTGGATGCGGTCGCTGCTAGCTGCTGTTAGCATGGGGATCGAATTAAACCGGCGCCGGTAACTACGTCACGTACAGTAGCGTTAACGTCAGCGGCATCAATTGTTACTGTAAATCATAATGATAACGGGAGACGTAGATCTATTTCAATGGCATGAAAACTGTTAAAATTCATAGTGCTACTGAACTTATAAGTCTGTTCAGGCTGTTACTTTGGGCATGTTTATCTGCAAAGTCAGACCGATTTATCAGAGCCATTAGAACGGGTGCCCATTGATTTAAAACAACTCCATAAGTTATGTTTTCCGATGAATCTCCCATCACTCGCCTTAGTTTTAAATTTTACACCGGTTAAGAACAATCGTTCTAAATGGACCCTTACGGGTCCATTTGGATGTCCATTTGGACATCTGAACTGCTTAATTTTCAAAAATCTACACTATTAGAAAATGTAGAATTGTTATTTTGACCAACATTTTGCCAGTTATCTCTCCTAAATTGTGGACAAAAAACTTGAAAATCCTTAGTTTTGCGTCCGAGAGACTAAACTCAACATCAAATGGTCTTCCGTGGCTAAAATGCAGAATAAATAGTGGGCCCTGGTATGAAAAAAGGTTGAAACCCACTGCTCTAGCTTATTAGCCACGTCAACATCTCGTACCTTCGCCTATATACCTCAGGACTGGTGGGCGATCTGAGCGATCCTCTTCAGCATCTCCTCTGACTGGATCTGCTCCAGGGTCAGCAGGGACAGGCCTAGCTGGTCCTCGCGCCGGAAGGGCTGCGCCATCTCCCGCAGGAAGTGCTTGGACAGCTGGACGCTCTCGTCCACCGTCAGGTTGAGGCTGCCGTCGCCGATGTGCTCCTGGATCCAGCGGGGCAGCTTGCCGCGCTTGTCGGCCCGGGCGTAGCGCTTGTCGGCGAAGATCATGAGCCCGTAGTCCGTCTTCCCGCGGATGGCGCGGCCCACGCACTGGGCGGCGTGGCGCATGGCGTCGAACGTCAGGAAGTCGTTCTCGCGGATCTGGAACTGGTCCCGGAGGTACTCCAGGCGGGCCTTGAGGATGCGGCTCTGCGTGTAGACGTACGGCACGCCGAACATGATGACGGCGCGGCCGAAGTGGTGCACGAAGTCGATCCCCTCGGACACCTTCCCCCGCGCCACCGACATGAGGATGGCGCCCCGGCCGTTCTCGCACGCCTCGTTGTACAGCTCCAGGGCCGTGGTGGTCTCGGCGGCGTCCGGCGTCTCGATGAAGATCAGCTTGTTCTTCTGGACGTTCTCCAGGATGCCCTGCTCGTACCACGACGCCACGATGTTCTCCATGTAGACGTAGCTGACGAAGAACGCCACGATGCCGTCGGGCACGACGGCCGACATCTCCAGGAGCAGGTTGCCGTAGTTGCGGATCACGGCGAAGTCCTCGCGGGTCTCGAACTTGGAGCTCAGGGCCACCTGGTCGTTGCCGCGGCCCACGATTAGCGGACAGAGGCATGTCCGCGCCAGTGTCATGGTGAAGGACACGATGGTGACGGGCCTGAAGTCGAGGATCTTGGGGTAGATGTCCAGCGGGGAGAGCGTCCCGGACGTGATGACGACAGACTGGAAGCGCTCGAACACGGGCTTGATGGCGACGGACGGGTCCATGCAGCTGAAGTGCAGCACGGGGTTGGCGATGGTGGGGGTCCGGTCCTCGAAGGGCTCGATGATGATGGTGAACCCGCGGCTGTAGGTGCCGACCAGCGTGGCGAAGTTGGAGATGAGCGTGACGGGGGAGAAGTCGGCGACGTCGGCGATCTCCAGCGTGCGCAGCAGCGAGCGCAGCCGCTCGGCACAGAAGCGCAGCGGCTTGCGGTCGATGCAGACCTTCTCGAGGACGTCCCGGAGGAACTGCGGCGTGCTCTCCTGGACCACGCGGTTGACTCTCAGCCGGGACTTGAGGTACTCCAGGAAGCGCTTCAGGAAGCCCACGAAGTGCTCGGCGTTGCGGATGCTGCCCGGCACGGCCTCGCGGAGGACGGCGTCCGGCAGCACCGGGTTGGACATGTAGAGGTCCGTCTCCCGGGCCACGCTGGCCTCCTTCAGGCCCTCCACCATCCGCCGGTACTCCTCCTTCAGCCGGTCCGCGTCCGTCGCTTTGATCTTCCGTAGGGTGCTCTGGAGCGCCTCCACGTTGGCCTGGCAGCGGTCCAGCGTGCGCCGCGTGATGTTGACGCTCATGGACTCGATGCACACGTTGTCAATGTTGTGCGCCTCGTCGAACACCACCACCGACTTCTTGGCCAGCTCCTTGGACACCAGGTCGGCGATCTTGGGGTCCAGCAGGTAGTGGTAGCTGTAGACCACGATGGCGGCGTGCTGGAGCGCGTGGCGCGCCATGAAGTACGGGCACCAGCCCCGCCGCCGGCCGTACTCCTTCAGGTCGTCCAGGTTGTAGATGCCGGCCGGGAGCGGCGCCTGCCGCCCGGCCGCCTCAAAGGCCTCGTAGAAGCGGCACACGGGCTTGCTGTTGGGGTCGCGCTGGTGCGCCGCGCGGACGTACGACGCCGTCAGGCCGTGGCACGCGCCGTCCACCTCCTTGCCGTAGCGCAGCGAGCGCACGTCCGGGTGGACGCACAGGTTCTTCCGGGAGGAGAGGGCCACGGCCAGGACGTTGCTGGCCTCGCCCGTGGCCGCCGTCCAGTACTCGGTCAGCTTCCGCAGCTCCTCCACCACCTTCTCGATCTCGGGGACGGTGCGGGAGCAGTAGACCAGCTTGGTCACCTCCAGAGGGTGGGCCTTCTGGTAGGCCACGATCAGGGAGAGCAGCGAGATGGTCTTCCCCGTCCCGGAGGGCATCTCCAGGACGCCGTGTCCCTTGGCGTCCAGGGTCCTCTTCAGCTCCAGCATGTAGGAGTACTGCTCCGGGTAGATGTAGTCGTAGGGGAAGTAGACCAGGAGGCCCTCGATGTTCAGCTTCATCCTGACCTTCTTCTCGCCCGTGAAGCTTTGAGTTTAATTGAGTTTAATGGACTTTTTGAAATTTTTTAAATTTACGCTCAGACTTGTATGGTTAGAACGTTTTACGCGCAATGTCATCGCGAGGACGGGACGTTGCGCGGGTGGGCGTGCCGCGACACTATCGCAACAGAAACGGGACGAGCCGTGGACGGCAGAGCAAGCAGTCCGAGCCGATCTATTTTTTGCCTTTGTTATTATACGGACACTATGTGTGAGTCTTCATCAACAGTGCCATTGTGAGAAGAATATTCTGTGAGAGTAATACCTATGGGTCATCCCCAAAATGTGGTCACCATATCAACAGCGAGGTGTCCCTGTTGTGTTGTGATATTTTATTTGCTCGCCTAGCCTCAGCAGGACAGACATGTTATTCTATGAAAGTACTTGTTATTGACGTGTTTTAGAGTGAGCACTCCAACGTTTGTATATAGAGGAGGTATGTAGGATCTATGCAAGTCACTATAAGACCTGGGACTGATAATGCCGTGGCTTCTTTGTGAATTTCTGACATCACATAGATGACGTTGATAATGCCCAAATATGGGCTAAAAACGGGATGCACACCAGCGTTCGGGGGAACATACCGTACTGTACATTTTATTTATAGCGACAAACTCTCCTCTCCCAGCTTGACGCACGTACCGTCGTGCCATGAAATGCCCGGCAACAATCTGTGATGAGATTGTCGTGTTCAATTTGAAAGTCTTACCTCCGGAAGAATCTAAGTATAAACCCGTAATGGATAAAATAGAGGCTTTATATGGGTTTCCTCCACCAAGTCAGTCACAGACTCATGCATCTTAAATGTGACACCCTGTGAAAAACACTCGCACGAGGATGTCACAATGCAGTAGCCTGCCGTGTGTGTGTGTGTGTGTGTGTGTGTGTGTGTGTGTGTGTGTGTGTGAGTGAACGGCTTTAAATCATAAATGACCTATCTCCCAACTATTCCAAAGGTCTCGCATCCCATACATTAATTACACTGGGTCAACGCTGGGTTTTTAAAGATGGAAAAAACAGAAACATGTCTATCGGTCATATCAGTGCAGCCTAGAGTTTTGTATGCAGGCCCGGATGTAACCTTTCCCGATTGGGGGCGGGGCAGGTGAAACGGAAATGGTATGAGGGCGGCGGCTTCGCACCATGTGCGATGAAGCTACCATTTTCGTTTAAATTCACCCCAAACCCCCACATTGAATAGATAAAAACTCTTACCTTCTGTTTGACATACTTTCTTTAGTTCTGTGACCCACAAGAGTTCTAGCTTGTACATACAGGGTTATAATAGGCAAGTAAGCATCAATAATGACACTAGTTATTGTTGAAGTTGCAACAGATACGCATGCATAAATCGAGCTTTCAGTTCAGACCTAGAGGTTGTTCGGTTGTTTGCATGCCATCATGTGTGATCCGGCAGTCAGGGCATTTAGGGGGGGGGGGGCATCACCCCCCCCCCCCCCCCCCCCATGCCTAGATCCAGCCCTGTACGGGACGATCCACACCTCCTCCTCCTCTGTGTGAGTAATGAAGGTGATCCTGGTGGTGTTGTGGAAGAAGTGTGTGTGTGGAGGAATTACTACTTAGATTCAACAGAGCCATGCAGCCCAGACCCCCGCGGGGGTCCATATCTCATTGTTCTCCGACAGGGCAAATTAACTGGGATTTACTAATACACAGGGAATGTCCCCCACACTGGGTTCTTTCTCCTCCCTCTCCTCCTCCTCCTCCACTACCATCACCATCTCCCTCACGTGATCGCATGCTCCAAGAGGAGGAAGAAAAGGGCCTAGAGGGGAGACGGGGTGGGTGGGTGGGGGGTGGACGGATGATGGGGGCGGGGGTAATCTCTCTCACCACCAACATTAACCCCACCCCCACCTCCTCATCCTCCTACTCCTCACGCTATACCCAATAAGGCTGAAAGACCATAAACCTCATGTTGAACTGGATCTAGGCATGGATGGGCATGAGGGGGAGAGGGGCATTGTAATGCCCCCCTAAAAATGCCCTGACTGCCCCATCACACCCAAACATGATGGCATGCAAAACAACCCACATTTCAAAGATATTTCAAATTAAAGTGGTTATATTTATTATGATTTGAAGATGTAACTCTTTGAGAACACTGTCAAGAGTTAAAATATTCATCAGGTGAATTAGCCCCAAGTCTACACAACTAGAGAATGTAGAAGATTGATGGTCATTTTTGATCTGTGTGTTTGACTGTTTTGTTTCCCAAATCCATGGAATAGTGGACAAAAACAAGAAATCTTTAGTTTTTGGATCCATGGGGCTAAAACGTCGTCAAATTGTGGTCCGTGGCTCAAATGCTGAATAAATAGTGGGCCATGGCATCAAAAAAGGTTGAAAACCACTGCCTATAGCTCGTGTTTAAAACGAAAAAGTGGGTTTCCGTACAGAATGAGTTGAAAAAGACCTTCAGTCTCCCCTTCCTAACACCCCCCCAGGTTGTGCCGCCCTGTCGCGTGGCTTTTCACACAAGAGGAGATGTTATTTTAATATGGCTTTGCATATCATCTGTTTTTCTTTTGCATGTGGAGCGTGGAGCTAGAAGCTCTGGGAGATGACCCCAGCTGGGCCGGCCAGGGCCTTCATTTGAATGTCAAACTGTGGCCAACGTTGGTTGGGGTGCCGGTGGTTCGCTCAGCATCGATAGGTTGTGTGTGTGTGTGTGTGTGTGTGTGTGTGTGTGTGTGTGTGTGTGTGTGTGTCGTGTGAGAGATATACAGAGAGGGAGATAGAGAGAGGAACGGAGCAGACTGGCAGTTGTTTATGATGAATAGACAAACAATTTAATCCGTCTAATTGATACAAAGCAGCGGGGGTTTAACTTGAGGAAAATGAAAATGTCAAACGGAATGAATTAAATGAAATCAAGCGAAACACATCTGGTGGGTGTGTGTCAGGATGTGAGAATGTCTTTGTAAATTTCTTCTTCATAATTTTCGTTTATTTCTCAACCCCAAACCAGAGTAGTTAGACTGTGTACGGTGTAATAATCAGACACCTGGCCATGCGACGCCAAATGAACCGGTTACTGGTCCGTTTGGTGTAATTTTAAGATTTTTGTTAAACACATGCATAAGTTTATATAAGTTCATCAGCGTGGAATTGTATTAACCAAACGTATTAACCAAAACAACAAAATATTCTTTGTCTTTAGCGTTTCAACAACTGCTAAACCCCTAAACACTTGACTGTCAGCCATATTAACTATTCACAAATATATATTTTTTAAATAGTGAAAAAGGCAAAAAAAAGTTAAAATGTAGGGGTTTAGCGGTGACGAAAATGGAACCCTTTAAATGTCATCAAACGCTTGCTCAAACGGCAAATAAATATGAAAATGTTTCAAAAAACCCACTGCTCTAACCCTATCGGCTGCACTATCTATTCACCCTCCATGTTGTCGTATTAGTATGGAAATATGTGGCAGCAGTTCCTAGCATATCGCTACCAGGCCAGAAGTGTCTCGTCATGCTCTTAACTTGGCTCCTTTGTACTTGACAGACAGACAGCGGATGGCTGGATGGATGGATGAATGGCGGTTAACTGGTTGAGATTTGATCCCTTGCCGTGGTGGTGGTGGTGGTGGTGTGATTTCACTGTAAACAATAGTATAGAGAGACACTAGTACACACTAGACTGGCTCCTCTCACAAAGGATCCTCCACATCCTTATGCATCAAAACCTAGTGCACTCAGTGTACCACCGACGAACCATGTAACCCCATGTAAGCGCATATGCTGCTTTCTTTTTTATATATATAAATGCAGCTTTTACATTATGCTCATTGACAGAGGTCGAGAGAGAGAGAGTGAGAGGAGGTAGAGAGAGAGAGAGGAGGGAGAGAGCATGCATCACATGCCAGCACTGATACACTGACTTGACAGCTCTGGGCAATAAACCCACGATGATAATAGAAGTACTAGATGGAGCGGAATACATTAAGGAACAGCACTCTACAGTGCGTCGAGTGAAGTGTGCATCATGTGTGTACTACGTGCGCTGTGTGTGTGTGTGTGTGTGTGCACATGACCCCGCCGGCGTGGGTGGTGGTGGTGATGGTAGGGTGGGTGTCGGTCAGGGGGGAGGATGTGTGTGTGTTTGTGTACAGTACGACATGCACACACACAGAATGCGGGTGAAGGAATGGCAGGGAGCCATTGTGTATCGCTGTTGTTGTTGTCCATAGTGCAGAGGTGGGGGTGGGGGGGTGTGTGGGGGGTCATTCCACTGGCTACTTTAAATAACTGTTCTGTAAACAACGTCCTGTCCTGACCATTTCCTCAGTCACCCCCCCTCACCCCCCCTACTCATCCGCTGGCCTGGCTAGTAGGCTCACTGACTGGCGGGTCGACCTCCCAGATACCCCCTCAACGACGAGCCTAAAAAACAACAAAGCCGTTTGCCCTGAAACTCTGGAACAGCACGTTGATACATCATACACTATGTCATTGACTTGACACATCAAGTACAGCTCCACCATCAGAATTATTGGAAGTCAGGTGATGAATATTTTAACTCTTGAGAGTGTCCAAATGGACCCCGCAAGGGTCCATTTGGTTTCATTGTTTCACTCTCAAAGAGTTACACCTGGTTATCCAACTTTCCATCATTTAGCCTGGGGACACATGGAACCCTGATTTGCACTTTATTACTTTTGATTTAAGACGGGGACAACACAACACATACAACACAACAAAAGAAAACAACAACGACGACAACACACTTCAGTCTCGCAGCAGTGCTCCCCAACCTCAACTTTCACAAATTGAGTTCTCCATATTGCTCACTGGTGCAATTCGTTAGGGCTCACTCAGAGCCGGAACAGCCATCAAAGTCCCAATATACAGTATACACGCCATAATAACCACTTTAAGTCATATTTGGACAGGGCTTTCCAGTCTTTAACCAGAAGCCTCCTTCCTAGCGTAATAGGATGCTAAGCTATTTGAATTAAATTGAGATACAGTAGAGTTGCATGACTGACTGACTGACTGACTGACCTACTGTCTGTTCTTCCTGGCTCTCCACACAGAAAAACAAAGAAGGGCTGCTACCTTCACAGCTGGCGTAGATCACCACAGCCACAGTTGTTGATGAGCGATAATTAATTAGGCTCAGTGTTTTCACTGGACATGAATATGTACACTACACTCGCCACGCGCACACACACATTTGCATGGGCTATTTATAGGCGCTGATTGCATAAGCGTTTTATTTTTTCCCTCGCACCGCCACCGTGGTGTTCTCATTTCGTCAGGATCACACACAGAGAGAGGCAGTGACCGTCGTCCGTCCACAATTATTTTTATACTACTCGTGCACGAAACGACGTGCACTAGTGTGGACCTCCTCCGCTCCTTCCTGGCAAAGGGGTCCGCGGCACGGCGTGGGTCCCCCGCTCCCGCCGCCCGGCTTACACAAATGTCGTCGGCGAAAGGCGCTATTTTTGACCATCTGCTCTAAAAGGAGGGTGTGTGTGTGTGTGTGTGTGTGTGTGTGTGTGTGTGTGTGTGTGTGTGTGTGTGTGTGTGTGTGTGTGTGTGTGTGTGTGTGTGTGTGTGTGTGTGTGTGTGTGTGTGTGTGTGTGTGTGTGTGTGTGTGTGTGTGTGTGTGTGTGTGTGTGTGTGTGTGAGAGTCACAGCCACTGTGGTGGTAGGTTTCACCGCCATTAAGTCTTGCAGAGCCAGACAGCTATTCCTCAATCACCGAATCTTTGATTGTCTGGAGCTACACCTCCTGAAGGCCTTCATTTCTGCTAACAAAAAAGCTGTGTGTCTTAATACATTTCATTGAACGCATTTTGTCCTGACACTATATTCTAGTTTCAGCACATTACTAGATGCTAGTTTCGGACACTAGATTTTAGTTTCGGACACTACTGGATTCTAGTTTTGGGCTCTTTCTAACACTAGATTCTAGTTCCTGACACTAGATTGTATTTTTTTATTTTTTTAAATTATGTTTCTGTGTCAGTGATGCTCAACATATTTCATGCCAAGGACCCCCAGAATTATCTATATTTGGCTGTGGAGTACCCCCCTCTCAGGTTTGGGGGGGGTGCAAACATTTGAGTTAAAAATGTTTGCTCCGAAAGAATATATTCAAAGATTTTTTCCCAAAAAATAGCAGACCTACAAGCTCATCGAATTGCGTGCTATGAGCTCTGCTATTTTTCAATAGCCAAAGATTAACACAATGCTTAAAACGACCAACTAAAGATGCTCCCAACAGATTGAGTTAAGAGCACTAATCTCTATGTGTGCTTAGAGGATTGTGACTGATATTAGGATACGTTGTTGGCGTCTGACTGTGTGGTGAAGACGGAGCGGAAGTGGAGAGAGAGGAGGCTTCACATCCGCTTTCTACCCCCCCCCCCCCTCCTCCCCTACTCCCTCCCCTTGTAATCATCAAAAGAGCTTCTGTTCTCCAGACTGTATGACCGGAAGCCTTCGGAAAAACCGTGGGAGGCAACAGCATGGCCGCGCGAGACTATACCGTAGAGAGAGAGAGAGAGACATAGAGAGAGGGAGAGGCAGAGAGAGGGGAAGGGAGTGGATCCTCACGAGGGAGACCCCCGCAGGCGTCTCCAACAGTGATGTAAAGTAAACTACTAGTAAACTTGCCTGGCTCCAGCCCTTAAAAAAATAGTACCTTCGCTTTTTATTTTGTTTGTTTGTTTTTTATTTAGGTCTGGTGAGGCTGCCTCCGGTGTCATCAGTACCAGTTGAAAATCTGACTAGAGCAGCTGATTGGCCAACGGCCCTGTCACTCAACAGTGTCAAACAACAAACATGGCGCCCATTGCGAACATATCAACCTCTCTGTTAAACTGACCTTTGATAAATAGTTTCTTTAAAGAAGTGTCTTATAAACAAAAAAGAGTCTTATAAACATTATCATCCGACATATTTTACCGCTTGTTGGCTGTGTTTGTTTGTTTGGTTAGCAGACGGCCTAGCCCATTAGCCACGTGACTCGAGACTAGCTGGGTGCTGTTGGGAAGTGAGCAGGAAAGTGTTGCACGCGGGCAACAGTCCAGCTTTAATGACTTTAAATCCCTTTGTTGGCGTAGTTTTTAACAATAGCACATCAGCACAACAGTTGTCATGTTGTAAACATACTTGTTGTATACAGAATTGTCAATATTCAGGCCACTCCAATTAAAAACAATATTTGACCGGTAGGCCACAGTTTCTCCCATGAAACGCGTGAGGTCACGTGACCGGGCTGCTTACTGTCTATGCTGTAGGCCTGTAGTGGCGCAACTCTTTCTATCTAGAGCAGTGGTTTTCAACCTTTTTCATACCAGGACCCACTATTTATGCACGAAACCCCAAAACTAAAGATTTATTTTGCTTTTGTCCCCAATTCCGGGATGGATTTCGGAGAAAACAAAGCAGGCAAACCTACAAATCAAAATGACCATTAATCTTCTGCATTCTCTAGTTGTGTAGACTTGAGCTAATTCAGATGATGAATATTTTAACTCTTGAGAGCGTAAACATGAAACCAAATGGACCCTTGCGGGTCCATTTGGTTTCATGTTTACGCTCTCAGGAGTTACATCTGGTTAACCAACTTTCCATCATTTCGCTGGGGACCACCTGAAAACCCTCTGAAGGACCACTGGTGGTCCCTGCCTGGACCACAGGCAAAATGATCCACGCACCTTCCATCCCAACTCAGGCAACAACGTGTCGGACTAACAAAGCCTCTGTACCGTGAGACGCTGACATTATTATTACGCACAGTACCTGTGATGGTTTTATGTGTGTCTGCCTGGGGTTTTTGTTGGCACAGGCTGATCTTGATGAGCACATTGAAGGAGCATACATACGTATTAACTATTGGGGGGGAGGCTGCAGACAGAGCATATATCTCTGTGTCGGTGGCAGGAGGCAGGCACTTCCACGGTGGAGAGGGAAGGAGGGAGGAGATGATCATGTGAGCTGTAATTATATTTATGTTAGGTCCCATTCAATCTGTCACGGTACGTCTCGCTTCAGCCCACCGTCATATTGTAAATCATTACCGCGGATTAATACCATTGTGTGTGCGTGTGTGTGTGTGTGTGTGTGTTTCGAAAGGACAAGGGGAAATGTTCACGTTTGTTGTCCCCCCATCCGTGCGATCACTGTTTTTACTTGTTTATTTGGTTAACAAGATCTATTGGTCCTAACATATTTCCTGGGTGTTTTTTGGTTTTATTGTTCATTGTGGGAAAAAAGTTGTAAGGCTAATTTATCACACGCATTTGATTAATCTGGGAACTAAGTCGTTAGCAAGAAATTTAGTGTTTCTAATGGTGTCTAATGACACATACTAAAACATTGAAATTCAACACCCCTGGGAAGCCTCATGAAATACAAGTCAAAGTCGGGGTACTAGCCACAACCTATAAAGGTAAAAAATGCAACATTTCATCATGCTTTATGTAGCATTGGATATGTCTAACGTGGTGGGTTTTCATGATGCCGAATCCATTGCAAGCATTAGTTTTGCAATAGCACACTCATCGGGCATGAAATGCGCTAGCACTTGCTTTCGGCACTTGCATGAAACCAAATGGACCCTTGCGGGTTCATTTGGTTTCCTTTTCACACTCTCAAGAGTTAAAATTATCACTATTTAATTAACAAGTCTACACTGTTTTGTTTCCCAAATCCAGCCTGGAATTGTGAACAAAACCAACGGAATTCTTTAGTTTTAGGTCATTGGGGCTAAAATGTTGTCAAATGGTGCATGGTCCGTGGCTCAGATGCTGAATAAATGGTGGTCCCTGGTGTCAAAAAGGTTGAAAATCACTGTTTTAGTGCATGGTATTAGACAGAAAACGTACCGACTTAGTTTCCCAGATTTCCGTAACATGCCCTAACTAAAGTGTCTATATCGCGCAGCCTCACTGCCTGGCACGCTGCTTTGAAGAGATCCTCCTTCAAAAGAGCGGGCAAACGTCCAGGAGAGGAAGAATTCGCTTCAGAGACAGAGAGAGAGAAAGAGCCTTAGATTGTTTCACAATTGATCCTCAACTTTTCTGCCTTTTGCTTATTTCCTCGGGATCAAAGCCCAAAGCTTGCGATGGAGCGGTGTGATGGAAAGTTTGACTCTTTCTTCTCTTTCTTCTATTTTCTTCGTCTGGGAGATATGGCTCCTGCAAGCTAGACTCAGTTCAGCGAGGAGCCGGGAGATTCCTTTGATTCTCCAGTCGGTTAATTTCGATCAGCTGCTTGATGTTAGGGGAGCTGGGTAGTGTTTTTTTGGCCGCCGATGTTGTATAAGAAAAAAAAAAAAAAACTGTAATTGGCTCCACATGATTTTCATATGCTGCAAGTGACTGTGTGTCTAAATTAAAATAATGATAGGCTGTGTGCTGGGCTGCATGGTGGTAGCCGTGTGTGCAATCAACATATTAACTCATAGCAAGCCTAATAATTAGACAAATCCCTCCTTCATTAAGTCGGTGGCATGAATTATTGTTATTACGCGCTCAAATGCTAATCTAAAAGCAAGTTGATACAAGTGCGTGTGCTTGTGCGGGCATATTTGAGTAATGCTGCCGCTCAAACAGGGCCATGGTGGCACATAGTACATCACAGCAGTGGGTGGTGTTGGTGCAGACTGATATATATCTGAACCTGAGTTTTTTTTTGTGTGTGTGTGTGCGCGACTGTGCATGCATGTGTCTGTACCTAATCTTGCAAACTGCCACACAGATCAGTGTCAGATATCTTGTGCATGATGCCATTAGCACAGGGGTCATAGGCAACCCTTATTGTCAAAGGGACAATTTGGACTAAACACATGAATACGAAATCTGTCTGGAGCCGCATTTTTAGTTGAATGCTATTATGAAGTCGAGAAGTATCTCATGCAAGGCTATTTTTTTTATTAAACATTCAAGTACTTTCCAGGCTATTTAGTGTACTATGTAGTGTATTTAGTCTATCCAATTACTCTATTCAATTGCTGAAGTAATGCATGCCAATAAATGCTAAGTAATGCTAGTAATGCTAACTAATGCTAATAACGCTAATGCTAAGTAGTGTTAATAATGTTAATAACGTTAAGTAATGCTAATAATGATAAGTAATGCTAATAAGGCTAAGTAATGCCAATGCTGAGTATTTTTAACAATGCTAAGTAATGCTAATAATGCTAATAATGCTAAGTAATGCTAATAAAGCTAAGTAATGCTAATAACGCTTAGAACCCCAAAAGGTGTTACCACCCAAATGGATTAAAATATGTGGAGACAATAAACATAGTTTAATCTCTATATTTTGTAAAGCTCTCTTTGAAATATTTTTCAAAATGGCCTCATGGTGGCGCTCTAACCACAGCCCACTTAACATTTGTGTTTTTTCCCCCTCTCTCTCTCCTCTCTAGACTTCAATAGTCCACGGCGCCCGTTTCCAATATATACAGTAAATAACTGGGCTTTGATGAAGGCATGAAGTCCAGATCATCTGAGGCGGTGTCATGATTTGGCTATAAAAATCTCTTATTTACAGAGGCCAGTGCCTGCATGTTGCATCCTTCAATTTCTATGCAAATCAGCTGCAGCCAAATGAAGTCTCTTGAAATTTCCCTAATGTTCACTGCAGAAGAGAAGGAGAGAGAAAAAAACACATTCTGGCTTATATACTGTACCTGGAGGACGTACACAACACCGAAGTCCTTTTATATTTCACAGACACCGTCCGTTTTCTGTTTATTGCGGATTCTTGCATTCCTGTGAGGTTTCGCCATGAAGCGCGGTAATGAAGTAGTAGTTGTCATGGGCATATATATTCCTTTGGTTGCTGTTTTAGTAGTAGTTTGTGCTTTGCATTACAATTGCAAGCGCAAACACGGACAAATACGGTTTATTGTGACTGTGTGGACCATTCGTCTTTAACTAATTTTTTTGGCGAGAACACGTTTTTGTGTTAAAAGCTTTATTAGCATAATGACCATTACTTAGCATTATTTACACTATTAGCATTATTTACACTATTAGCGTTGCTTGGCATTATTAGCCTTACTTACTTAGCATTGGCAATACTTAGCATTACCAGCATTACTTACTTAGTATTATTAGCATCAATTAGCATTACTTAGCATCAGCATTATTAGCATTGTTAACAGTACTTAGCATTATTAGCATTATTGTCATTAGTTAGCATTGAGCTTGTAGGCTTTTCTATGCTATGAGCTTACAAGCTATGAGCTTGTAAGGCTTTTCTCACAGAGACTTATAGCGGTCGCAGTAAATGCCGGCGGCGGCCTGTACTTACCATGCTAGAGGCAGACGATAACAACCAACACACACACACACACACACACACACACACACACACACACACACACACACACACACACACACACACACACACACACACACACACACACACACACCATTAACTATTCAGATCTGCTGCTATGTATTCAGAAATAATTGTTGAGAAGTTATTTCCCTGGTTGGTCTATTAGACTATACTCCATCCATTATCAAAGATGTATTCAGTCAAACAAACCTTTAAAAACGGACCACGGAGATGTTACGTAACGGTCACACACACGCGCACGCAAAAAACCGACGCACGATGTCTGCATTTCTAGGCCGCCAAACCAATATCAGCGAAGCGCGGTCTCCGGGAGGAGAAGTACTCGACACTTGGCTGAACTCCCAATGCTTCCTGTTAATATTTAGGCTTGCCCCTGTCAGTTGAAATCAAAAAGTTTCTCTCACTTTCTCTCTAAAGCAGAGAGAGAAAGAGAGAGAGACACAGAGAGGCAGAGAGAGAGAGAGAACGACAACTGCTTCACGGGTGAAAGCCCTTGCACCTGAATATTTAATGGTTTGCATTTTAACCAGAGTCATAAAAATCCAGGAGGATGTGGGCCGGCCGTGCGAGGCACACAGAGCAGTGAGGAGGGTGCAAAGTAGTCTTACATTGTTTCTTTATGGCAGAGAGACAGAGAGAGAGAGGGGTGGGGGGCCAAGTCATACCCATCATGCCTTCCTGGCCACAAACGATGAATCAAATCATGTGGATTGATGTGTCAGGCTAATGTACCCCCATTTAAGACCTCAGGCCAGTTTTATAGAAAATGAAAATAAAAATAAATTACAAATATATATTTTTATATGTCAGTGGTTCCCCAATCTGATAACCCATCGGCGAAATGATAAAGGATAACCACACCGGTGTGAACTGAGCGTTGCAACTTTTATTGTGATAATGACTGTACTGATTTATTGTTAGCTATACTTGTGTTGTTATACTGTCGTTGTAGAGCTGTGCAGTTCGGCCCCTTTCATGACGACGTGCGCGGCCCAGGAATGAATTACCTGTTCATTTTCTTCATAGACTTTTCCAAATCGATTTACAGCATATAGTTGTGCCAATTAAATCATTTGTAAGAAGAAAAAAGAAGAAGCAAAAAGTGTTGTATCCGGTAAATACGGTTAGTTCCAATCTTTAATTCTAATCGTCTTGTTTCTGCTTAGTAAGACAAATGAAATTACAATCTAACTCCTTAAATCAGTTTTAAGGTGTAAATTAAACTGAAGTCACTCCACTATACTGTTTGCCTCTCAGCCAAATTAAAATCCCAGTACAAGGTAAAACTGAGAACTCTTGTAGCTTATTGCTTTAGTATAGAAGTCTTGTTGGGACACAACACGGGTGGGAGAAATTGAAAATCCTTTCATTTTGACACCTTTTCAATGAGCCCAGGAAAATTGATTTGATTACACATTGTAACACTTGGGGCCAATTGACCAGCACGCACGCAAAGTGGAAACATCTATTCGATGCACATCAGGTTGAGCCTAATGGGGAGGGCTTTATTTGAAAATCAGCTAGGATCTTCACTTATTGAATCTCAGAGAGCGACTTGGAATGTTCCCCCATTCTTGAATCCAAGTTGGCTCTTCGACGGTTGTTCATTGATGTTTCGGAAAGAAGAGGAGATGAAGAAGAAGAGGGATCTTGATAATGGATTGCTCCAAATGATAATTCCACACAGCAGCAGCGCTGGTATTGTTCTTTCTGATCCAGGATTCATTTCCCGCCTCGCGGCGATCGTTTCCTATCCGTGGATATCAGGGCTAAATGCTTTTGATGTACATTCTCTGTAATAACTCTATTCCACGCTGTCAGTGCGGGTGATATAGACGTCTCATTCAAACCGTATGCGTTTCCATCGCGGCTGGCTGGCTCATGAGGCTGTTGGATTCGAGGCTTTATATTTTTCCATCCATCTACACATGGTTTCATGCAGGGGCGGATGTAACATGTCCCATTTGGGGGGGTGGGGCAAGAGAACATGTTGGAGGGGCAAGAGAAAATGGTATGGGTGCGACTTCATCGATGAAGTCGCATCCATACCATTTTCGGTTACAGGACTTTTATTAGTCGAGTAAAGCATCAATAATAACATCAGTTATCGAATTTACAACAGACACGCAGCATGCATAAAGCTAAAGGTCTGACTCAGAGAGTTTTCTGTTTTCAATGATGAAATGCTGTTGGTTTAGTGGTGACACAGCTGCAGTAGTAGTGTTTCAGATCATTTTAAATATAAGCAATTTAATTTGAAATATCTTGGATTGTTTTGCATGGCATTGTGTTTGGGAGGGCAGACTGGGTATTTAGGGGGGCATTGCCCCCCCATGCCCATGCCTAGATCCGCCCCTGGTTTCATGCAGTCTCTTTAGGCTGAATGTGACTAAAACAGTCATTCACTGTGCTCTGCCTCTCACTCTCTCTCTCTGCCTCTCTCTCTCTCTCTCTCTCTCTCTCTCTCTCTCTCTCTCTCTCTCTCTGCTCTGCCTCTCACTCTCTCTCTCTGCCTGCATGCATGACATCACTCAGTCCACACCAAGTTATGCAGTCTGAAAAACACTCGCTCCTTAAACCAGGACAAATTGTGCCGGCCTGTTTAACATAGACCGCTGGTTGTCAATCCTTTTTTTTTCACCTTTTTTTTCCTTCCAAGAACTCACGTAACTCTGAGAGTGTGTGTGCAAATGGAATGGAGTTCTGGAACTGCCCAGAACCTCCTCCAGACCTGCTTGGGCGACAAAAACGAAATTTGGTTTCACGATTACACTCTCAAGAGTTAAAATATTCATCATCTGAATTAGCCCCAAGTCTACACAACTAGAGAATGTAGAAGATTAATGGTCATTTTTGATCTGTATGTTTTGACTGATTTGTTTCCCAAATCCAGCCTGGTATTGTGGACAAAAGAAATCTTTAGTTTTAGGCTCTGTGTGGGGCTAAAATGTTTTCAAAAGGTGGTCCCTGGCTCAAATGCTGAATAAATAGTGGGTGAAACTATTTATTCAGCCACTGAGCTAGAGAGCTGAGCAGTAGCTGTCATCATCTGGTTATAGCTGCTAATCCTGTGTCATTGATGCAGTCAGTTTACTACCAAGCAGATTGCGCTTGAGCCTCGTGTGCTTAATTCTGGAGGTAAATCTAAATGTACACAACCTTAAATACCAGTATAGCTTATGTGTACTGTATGTATGTCAGTGTAAAGAACGACAACGGATTCTAATGTGATCCAAAAATGTAGAAGGGATATAGGGCCCTATTTTGATTTTAAGTCTCAGGTCTTAAGTCAAAACTTTTGTGGCAAAGCTGTTTGGCCACTTAGAACAGTGAAACAGCTTTGCCACACCTCCAAGTTTTGACTTAAGACCTGATACTTAAAGGGGAATTCCACCCATTTTCAACATTCATCTAGATTTAGTCAGTCTTTAGTCTTTTGGACGAAATGCCGATTCATTCTAGTTACACTTTATTTAAAGGGGAAGTCCACCCGTTTTCAACATTCTAATGTCATTAGTATACCCTAGAGGTGTTGGGTGGACATGATAAAAAAAGTTCCCCCATTCTGTGTTCCCAAGAAATGGAGGTCTGAAGAAAACCACTAACATGGTGAAACATCTTGATGACATCATCAAGATGTATTTTCACCATGTTAATGGATTTCTTTAGACGCTTCTTTTTTCCTGAGAGCGTACAAATGGAACCAAATGACCCTGCTAGGGTTCATTTGGTTGCATTTGTGGAATGGGTGGAATTTCCCTTTAAGACCTGATACTTAATATCAAAATATTGCCCATAATGTGCCTTTTGTATTCTTTCCTGGTTCATATTCTTTGCCTCTAAAGTGTAGATTTGTTATGTTTGACAGACACTGAGGAAGAAAGACAACAACAACAAAACTTCCCTTATCCACTAACCGGTTAATTGGTCGATAAGGTTATCAATAACGCATCAATTATCAATTAATGACTGATAATGATCGATAATTCCCATCCATAGAACGGCTTGTGCGCTTGTCACGCGTCCAATCTCGTCCAATATTGAAATAAGTTAAACAGACCTCATAAAAGGCAACGACTTATAAAGTTAACCTGAAAATTATGCCCAGAAATGTGCTTTGTGTAAAGAAGAGGTCAGCCAGCCGTGGATCTACTCCCAGAAAAAGTCCTTAACGCAGCCCTATCTCAAAGGCTGTTTTTTTTTTCTTTTCTTTTTTATTATTATTATGATGATTCCTCCCAGCCAGTTTTTTTTTTAACCCATTCCGAGCCGAAAATAATTCAAAGATTTGCGGCCACATTTTCACCATTTTCAAAAATATCAGACCTACAAGCTCATAGCGTGCCACTCCGTGGCACGCTATGAGCTTGTAGGTCTGATATTTTTCAATAACTAAAGTAATGGCAGTGATGCTAAGTAATGCCAATAATGCTAACTAATGCTAGTAATGCTAATGCTAAGTATTATGAATAATGCTAATAATGTTAAGCAATGCTAAAAATGCTAATTGATGCTAATAATGCTAAGTAGGCCTAAGTAATGTGAGTAATGCAAGTATTGCTAATGCTAATAAGCTGCTAATGCTAGTAAGGCTAATAATGTGTAAGTAATTCTAATGCTATCAGTATTATTATTATTACTAATGCTAATCAGGTTAAGTAATGCTAATAATGCTAATTGGTGCTAATAATGCTAAGTAATGCTGGTAATGCTAAGTATTGCTAGTGCTAAGTGAGGCTAATAATGCTAAGTAATGCTATACTGGTAATTATGCCAATACCATTTAGAACACCAAAGGCGTTCTCGCCAAGCGTGAGTTAAGCTCTAGGAAATCGTTGGGGTCAGGCCAGACGGTCTAAACTAGATTCCACTGAGCGATAATGTCCTCCATCGAGCTCTGCCCCCCCCTGCCCACTCCCCCTTCCTTTCTTCATCCTCCATATAATAACCCTAATGCGGTGCAGGCTCAGGTGTTTTGCTTGTCAGCTTTTGCAGATAAACCTCTGGTGTTTTTTGCCCTAACGGGAAACACAATAAAAGCCCCCCACCCATCCCACCCACACACACACATGCAGACATGCACACACACGCACACACACGCACGCACACACACACACGCGCGCACGCAGACATACATACACACACACACAACTGAAAAAGGTCCAAAGTGCGGCCGTCCTCTCCCGCAGGGCAACAATGAAGTGGTTGTGTAAACGAAACCCAGAGAAGCGCCAGTGACACTGGCGAGGCCCTGGACGGCAAACCCCTGGCTTTATCAGCAAGAGAGTGTGTCGGGATGTATGTGTGTGTGTGTGTGTGTGTGTGTGTGTGTGTGTGTGTGTGTGTGTGTGTGTGTGTGTGTGTGTGTGTGTGTGTGTGTGTGTGTGTGGTGGGCTAGTGGAGTAGTGTGCGTGCATTTGGCTTCGCATGGGGATCAGTGATTTGTACTGGTGGTGATTTTGTACACACACAGACACACAGGCGCGCGCACGCACACACACACACACACACACACACACACACACAGGCACAGACAACATCCCCTTGATTCATTTGGAAGGGGAGAGGATGTGTGGAGAAGGAGGCTGGCCTCTGTGTGGTTTGTGTCATGCAAGACACGCACAAACGCACGCACGCACACGCACACGCACACACACACACACACACACACACACACACACACACACACACACACACACCTCATTGTGTCTTTAGAGCTGCAGCTGTGTTGGACCCTCTAACACCATTGCAGCTCCTTATTGACAAACATTTCAAAGTGTGTGTGTGTGTGTGTGTGTGTGTGTGTGTGTGTGTGTGTGTGTGTGTGTGTGTGTGTGTGTGTGTGTGTGTGTGTGTGTGTGCGTGTGCACCGTGCTCATTTGTGCACAATATACCCACCTAACATTAGCTTTCTAAGTAGGTAGACCTCGCGAAAATAAATTGCGAGAATACTGCATTGCTTTATGAGTGTGTAGATCTGCTACTTTAACAATGTTTGGGGCTTAAATATTATATGTTCTTTCCGATCAAACGTTTTTGTCGTGGAAATGGGTTCAATAAAAAGGCCCTGGTCTGGCTGGGGGCTTCATGTAGGGCTTCTATATACGTGGATGGATGATGGGTGCTATAAGGACTTATCAGCGGGTCAATATTTGCAGTGCTGCTGTGTTCTGTTCCGTCACTCTTACTGCTGTCCATCCGTTCGCTTCTCGCTCCGTATTTGCGTAATGACTGAGCCTGCAGAACCCTGAGCCCAACATGGAATGAATGTGCTTTTGTGTTTTAGGCAACTGTGATTTTTATTTCTCCGCAAGTGATTGAGAGAAAGGGAGAGATGCGTGTTGGTGGCCAGTGGCGTAGGCAGAAATTAATTATTTAATTATGGGCCTGGGAAATTCTGCCTGGGCAACAGCGGTTTTCAACCTTTTTGATACCAGGCCCCACCATTTATTCAGCATTTGAGCCACGGACCACCATTTGATGACATTTTAGCCCCATAGACCCCAAAACTAAAGATTTCTTTTGCTTTGTCCATTCAAAACATACAGACCAAAATGACCATTAATCCTCTACATTCTCTAGTTGTGTAGACTTGGGCTAATTCACATGATGAATATTTTAACTCTTGAGAGTGTAAAACCTGTTGAAAACCTCTCAACTAGGCAACTCACAAGGTTGCCCGTTTGATCCTGGGCTCCTGCAGAGTTAGTGTCGAAGTGTCCTTGAGCAAGACACTGAACCCCTAATTGCTCCTGATGTGCTAGTAGGTACCTTGCATGGTTTCCACTGCCATCAGTGTATGAATGTGTGTGTGAATGGGTGAATGTGATGCACAAGCTATGTAAAGTGCCTTGGATAAAGGCACTATATAAATGCACCATTTAATATTTACCATTTACCTGCGCCTGTGCCCAATTAGGCCCAGCCTTGGCTACGCCTCTGGTGGTGGCACAGATTTATTTGTGACTTCTTTCTGGCTGTTTGTGTGTGTGCATGTGTGTGGGGGAGGAGGAGGAGGAATGCTGGCTGTATAACTGCCTGGTATAGACTCTCGGGGAGTTTGCTCAGTCGTAAGGTAGTGTCTGTAGTGTAGCTTTCACTGCGTTTCCTCCCGGGACACAACACTTGAATAAAAAGAGAGTCTCGAAAGGTTCCCCCCTCCCTCCTCGCGTTCATTCGTTTGCAGACTTCAGATGTGACTCCCCGGGTCGGTAAATATTTAGAGAGCAAACACTTTGCACACCAGCAGCCGGATTATAGTCGAGGGAAAACGTGTTCCTTCCCCCCCTCTTTTTTTTTTTAGAGAGAATGCAAATGGCAGCGTGTTCCACCGCAATACGCCGCTGTAGTGTGTGTGTGTGTGTGTGTGTGCGCGCGTGTGCATGTTGTTTTAAGTTAACCAGTCTTGGTCACAGTAGTAGCGCGGCGAATGAATTTGATTCAATAAATAAATTTTATCCCACTGTTTAGAAAAGATAAGATTTGTAATCACTCGTCCACTGTGCAAGTACTGTTCTAATTTATACGTGATGTGACACATTGTGAGCTGTTAGTTCTGCTATTTTTTTCCCAAAGATTGTTATATACTATTTGAACAGGGATGGATTAAAACTCTTCCATTCCATTGGCACGTTTGTCTGGAAAGGTTTCGGGCCTCCAGGAAGAAACAACTAAATACCGTAGGGAAAACATCATTACACACAAAAAAACACACACACCAAGGGTTCTAATTAATTACTGTCACCTCTTAAACAATGCCAAAATCATGGCACTCCATCTTAAAAGGATCCCTGACTAATAAGACAAACATCGCTTAAAATATTATACTTTCCCTATATAACTAAAATAGACAAATAAAAACACCAATATCATCTTATTTCTTTAATAAATAGAGAATATTTCACTCAACGGGAACTGCTCCTGGCGCAGGATGATGATGTCGCATGTGATCTAGCTCTATAGAATATATGGATGAACATGCTCATGTGACATCATCAGCCTGCGACTGGAGCACCTCCTAATGAGTGAAATATTATCTATTAATGAAAGAAGTATTGAAGGTGTTTTTATCTGCATGTTTTAGTTATAGAAGGCAAGTATAGTGTTTTAAGGCATATATTTGTCTTATTAGCCAGGGATCCTTTTAAAAAAATTGCACATCGACAAGTTGCGTCTTCAAGCTTGTCAATCCACTGTACTCTTTAGGTATCTTTTTGTGTGTGCCGGCTGTAGTAAAAATAGTAGTAATAGTAGTAGTAGTAGGATGGGCCGTCGATGTAGCGAAACAAAAAAAGGAGAGAAGAAAGAATTGCAGCTTGTGCGCTGAGGAGACGGACGGTGCCAAAGGTGGATGTTAAACATGTCAAGTGCTATCTGCCTCATTTACTCTCTGCCCACTGAATATTCATGGATCCCCAGATGCACCGCCCCGGTGTCAGGCTGCGGTCAGCCACACACACACACACACACACACACACACACACACACACACACACACACACACACACACACACACACACACACACACAAGGCTGGCCAGGCCGCACAGACGTTTACGGTCCCTCTGTGAGCTGAGAAACTCTCCCATCGTCATCATCAAGTTTTTATTTTGATTTATTTATTGGCATATCTTATCTTAAGCATAGCGTAAACATGAAACCAAATGGACCCGCCAGGGTCCATTTGGTTTACACTCTCCAGAGTTAAAATATTCATCAACTGAATCAGTCCAAGAAATGTTGAAGATTAACTCTCTCAGTGCCAGCCCTTTTTCATATTTTTGGAGGTCGCCAGTGCCAGCGATTTTCATCTAAAAGTCATATTTCATATTTCGGTCCATGTTTCCCGACGGACAAGTTAGTTGACGGACACACACTTTTGGTTCCGGGTTGGTCCGTCCCTTGTTATGGTCTAGCAATGGTCGCTGCGGTCGCTGCTAGCTGCTGTTAGCATGGGGATCGTATTAAACCGGCGCCGGTAAGTAACGTCACGTCAAGTAGCGTTAACGTCAGCGGCATCAGTTGTTACTGTAAATCATAATGATAACGGGTGACGTAGATTCATTTCCACGGCACGAAAACTGTTAATGGTCATTTTGGTCTTCATGTTTGGCCTGTTTTGTTTAACAAATCCAGCCTGGAATTGGACAAACGCAAAAGAAAAAGCTCTGTGGCTCAATTTCTGAACAAATAGTGGGCCTTGGTATCAAAAATGTTGAAAACCACTGGTCTAAATCATTGTTCTACAGACACATACATATTGGTACATGAAGCTATGGATGACTTTTAGACGCACTGCCCTTACATAGTGACATTCTTTGTACGACGAATAGTGGTAATTACTGATCTTCAAGCTCTGGTGGGAGTTGTTATGGAAAGCAGCAGTCCAGCGTGTTTGTGTAGCAGTTTTTTTTTGGGAGGGGTCACTGACTGCCCCCCTCTCTCTCTCTCTCTCTCTGTCTAAGTGTTGATTTCCCTGAAGCTGACAATGGCTTCCTGTTCTGATTTGGAGTGGCAACCTTGTGAAAGGAGCCAGACTGCTCCTGGGACACGTCAGGGGAAGGTATATATACCTACCCTGTGGAGGAAAGTAATGCGGTAAATTTGACATACTTGAGTAAATTTACTCAAGTACTGTATGTCTCAGTCACATGAAGTAGTAACATCACACAGACAGCACTTAATAATGTTACTGATGCTGAAGTTTCAGACCTCCAGTTCGATAGGCAACAAAGAATGTTTTTTTTAGTGTATATTATGATGCCAATAACGCTATCATATTCAAGTAGGAAGTACTTTTGACATCGCTCTAGATTTACAGTCAAAGCGTGTACATAAACATTCCATTTCAAACGTAAAGTACAAAGTATACAGTACAAGGGGTGTTGTACACTTGCTGGTACAGCGATTAGCATCGCTGCATTCCACGTTTGCGGTCTTATATTGAGGCCAATAGAGTAGGATACTTGTACTTAAACACTTAAACATGTGTACTTAAACATGTGAGTACTTTTTCCACCCCTAGTGAAAGAGAATGGGGGAAAGGAGACATGGGGAGAGGAGGGGGAGGCAGAGAGGAGGTAGAGAGGGGGGGGGGGGGTAACCCCATGTTCTGCAGTCATGCCCATTTAGTCCTCCTGACACCTCTGGGACGTGCGAGGCTGACCTCCACTGGGGATATCTCTCTCTCTCTCTCTCTCTCTCTCTCTCTCTCTCTCTCTCTCTCTCTCTCTCTCTCTCTCTCTCTCTCTCCCTCTCCCCCCAGTCTTCCCTCTCCAAGGAGAAACCCACCGACCGCGCGCCGAATTTCTTGTGCATTACAAGAGCTTTCGTTTTAGGGGAGGGGGGGACCGGCGGGGGGCTGCTGCTGCCGCTTGGCTGCGTCTAGACTGGCGTGACTGTTGTTTGGCAGCTATAGTGCGGTGTGTGTGTGTGTGTGTGTGTGTTTGAGGGGGTGGGATGGTTGGTTATTGGAGGGGAGGGGGGTGACCAGCCGACCGCCGGCCGCGGTCGTCGCTACTCGTTCTCGCGGGAGGTTTCAGAGCATTTTTTTTCCCCCTCAGACCGAGGTTCTCCAAAGCAGGGGGGTGGTCCTGGTCCCCCTCTCTCTCACCCTCAGGGGGTCTTTCAGGGGGACCCCCAGGGGGGTTTCCTTCCCTTTTCCCGCAGCCAAAGTAAGTTAATGTAGCCTATAGCCTTCAGCGGCAGGATCAGTACGCTACGCTGGCTGTTTGGAAATGGCATCATCTATCATGTTTTTATTTCTATTTAAAGGGGAATTTCACCCATTTTCAACATTTTAATATGTCATTGTTACATATTTTAGAGATGTTGTGTGCATCTGTGCACATGATTTTTCCTGGAAATGGAGGTCTGAAAAAAAATCACTGACATGGTGAAACACAACCTGATGTCATCAAGTTGTGCTTGACCATGTTATTGATTTTTCTTTTAGGACATTTTTTCCTGAGAGTGTACAAATGGGACCAAATGGACCCGCTAGGGTCACATTTGTACACACAGGAAAATAAGAAAAAGAAAACGGGAAATATGTGAAGAATTTGTAATATTTTTGAAAACAAAACAAAAATGTCATCAGCATAAATTGTGTGGCGGAATATTTGGAATAACCCTGGCATACGGCCCGTTTCATATGGGGGATGCGGACAAACAGGTTATAAATCTGTTCCATCTGGGGGTTGATTTCTTTGACATAAAGATTAGGGAAAAGCTTGTGTCCTTTCTACCATGTTGACACTGTCAACATGTCTGCTATAGGTTCCAGTGCAAATAACACACATTCTTGTTTTTAATATTTAATCTCACGTTATATACGTCCCTCATGATTATATCTAATGTTTCGAACCTTAATCTACTACTACTCTGATATAACTAGTCTTGTTATTTATTTCCGGGCTTTGAAAGCAGTTTTAACTGCAATACCACAATGTCCTGAGGTGCTGGTGGGGGCAGTGATATGCACATTACTTAATATTTGAGTTATTATAATACTGATGCTAGGCTTGTTTCCGTTCCAAGCCGGCTTGGAAAGTCAACAATGGCGGACATTGTAAACAAAGTGACAATGCAAATTTGGAACTGAAGAAGTCATCAGTGCATTAATGACATCATAATGAGGACAAAATCAAATTCGGTTATTTGGTTATTAGCACACATGGGATCACCAAAAACACACACGCGCACGCACACACACACACACATGCACACGCACACGCACACGCACACACACACACACACACACACACACAAAACGTTGAATTTTGTGTTATTTTCCCCTTTAATAACTAACAGGATTCTGGGAGATGAGAGAAAGAGAGAGAGAGAGAGACACACTGACAGAGACTGACTCCCGTCCAATCTGATAACGTTTTAACGCGTTTGGCTGCAGCTCTATCACAGCCAAGGGAGGGGGGTAGAATCTGATCCTCTGTCATCTATTTGTTGATTATTATTGATTGGTGGGGTGAATTGGCCTCATGAATAGAAGCCGCATCCAATAATCCCCCCACACTCCCCCCTCCAATCCCGCCATTTCGGTCTGCCAAAGCAATCCCTTTGTGAGCGATGGAGCACAATTACATCAGTATAGCTTCCTGACTGCACTGGTGGCGGGCGGCACGCCGTTAACATTTCCTCTTGGGGAGGGGAGGGGGAGGGGAAGACGATGGCAAAAACGACAAAAAGCTGATTTTTCCCAAAGCCTGTGTTTTGGTTCTTGATGAGATTTGAGGGGGGGAGTTGACCTACCCCAGTGATGATGACAAACATAGCCTGAGGGGTGTGTGTGTGTGTGTGTGTGTGTGTGTGTGTGTGTGTGTGTGTGTGTGTGTGTGTGTGTGTGTGTGTGTGTGTGTGTGTGTGTGTGTGTGTGTGTGTGTGTGTGTGTGTGTGTGTGTGATGGGGGGGTGTCCTCCCCCTCCTCCGCTTTCATTGGCGTGGTGAAAAAGAGAAAGGAGAGAGAGAGAGGGAGAGGGAGAGAAAACCCTCTGCTCGCTGACTGCACCTGTGGTTTGTATAGAAATGAATCTTTTCCCAGACAAACCCAGGAATTTGTTGGAGCCGGGGAGGAAGGCCCTCCCCGGACCCTCCCCCACCCCCCCGCGGTGCACGGATGACACGGTCCGCTGTGTTGCCTGGCTTGCCTTGCCTTGCCTGCCTTGGTCTCTTTCTTTGCCTTTTTCTCGGGGGCGGATCTAGGCATGGGCCTGGGGGTGCAATGCCCCCCTAAATGCCCTGACTGCCCCACCGAACATGATGTTATGCAAACAACCCAAATTTCCAATTAAAGTGCTTACAATTAACATGATTTGAAACACTACTACTGCTACTACCCTAGTCAAAAAATCCTATAGGATTTTAGAAAAGTCCTATAGATAGATCAGATTTTAGAACAAATCTTATTGGATTTCCAATAGGAATCCAATAGGATTCCAATAAATTCTTATAGGAATCCTATTGAAAATCCAATAGGATTTGTTCCAAAATCTCATAGTACTTTTCTATTGGAATCCTATAGGATTTTTTGACTAGGGTAACTAACTACTAATGGCCACACCACTAAACCAACTCTCAAGAGTTTATGCATGCTGCGTGCCTGTTGCAACTTCAACAACAACTGATGTTATTATTGATGCTTATACTTGCCTAATAAAAGTACTGTAACTGAAAATGGTATCCATTGGTATGGTATCCACACCCATACCATCCCCCCCCCCAATTGGGAAATGTTATATCTGCCCCTTCTTTTTCTTTTCAACAACGACGGCGAGAGTGTGAGAGGGAGAGAGAGAGGGCCAGCCTGAGTGTAGTGTAGTAATGATGAAATGGAAAAGTTCCAGTGCAGTGAACACACTCGCACGCACACAGGGAGGGAGGTAATTGGAGATTGCCACCGAAGAACTCTCTCTCTCTCTTCGCTGCACGGAAAAGGCTTTCAATTCCAACTCCAGAGAGAGAGGAGAGGAGAGAGAGAGAGAGACCGCAAAGTTTGATTATGTTTGCCGTCTCTCTCCTGTAGTACAGCTCTCTACACGACGCCTCCTTCTGTAGAAACTGGAATTCCTTTTCAGGAACTGTAAAGCCTGATTTATATTAAAATTGCTGCTCCTACAAGCTCATGTCGGCGTGTCGAAGAAGCATCGAGCTTTGTGTTATAGTACGATGCGCTGTAGCTTGCAGAGTTACAGTGCTTCGGTCAGGTATATACTCGAGAGGTTAATTCTCTGCATTTATTGTGTGTGTATTCAGTGTTATGCAAGACCTCATAATGTCATAATGCTGACTTGGCAAACAGCTGACCAATTGGAATGGGGTGCTTAAGCTCACCTAATTCTGCGTTCTTCCTGCGTTCTTTCCTCTAGATGTGGGTGTTGTTAGGCGGGTTAAGTTTGTAAAAAAATGGCTGGGAAAGAATTAAAAACACTATTTTTCCGAGCGCTCTATCTCAAAGGCATTCATTGCTGAGCATGCTGCCATGGAGCACAACAGTGTCTGCCGCTATCATAAATAACAGAACAGTTGACGCTTCATATAGTGGAAGTGAACGAATGGCACTGTAGCATAGTGGCCACCAAGAAAAGTTTCAAGGTTTTTTTTGTAATTGCGCTGAGCAGGGCGAAAGATTTAGCGGAGCCGAATGGCAAGAAGAAATATCATATACACACTTCTCATTCTATAATAAATACATCTGTTTGTGTATCTGATTCGTGTCATCTGATGACACGAACCACGAATCAAGCTGCTATTTTACCGTCGACATACGCCATATTAGCATTGGATGGTTGGTGGGGTGGGACATCTGCTTGCATCATTGTGTGCACGTCTAATTTGTTTTTCCTATTTGAAAGAAGGGGGAAAAAAGAGAGGCGTCGTCATTATTATTTCATCACGCTGTCCGATTCGATTTGAAGTTTACGCCGTTGAAGTGTTTTCCAAACACGGAGAGGGAAGAGTGCAAGGAGTCAACACACACTGTTTTCTATCCTTAATTCATGAGATCGTGCGGCGTGTGTGTATGTGTGTGTGTGACATATATCACAGTGACGCTCCAACCCTTTTAATTTCAAGTTCACTGTAGTAGAATCATCGCTATTGAATCGCTATTGAATTTAAACCTTGAGAGTGAACAGTGTTAGAGGGTCCGTTTGGTTCTCAGACTGTTAGAGGGTTCCATTTGGACATATAAAGTTGGTGCATGCATGTCTCCTTGGAACCACTGACATTGTTGTTTTTTGTATCGTTTACGTATCACGGCCTTGACCCTGTGAATTTGTGACACACACACACACACACACACACACACACACACACACACACACACGAAGGCATTAACTTATTAAATGAAAGAGGAATCTGTATTGCCGGCCCTCCGTCCACACACACACACACACACGCACACACACACACACACACGCACACACACACTTCCATGTGTGCTGTGTGACACTGGAGGACGGCAGTCGGGGTGTTTTCAATGGAAACCAACATGAATGATTGATAAAGAGAAGCAAAGCTGCTTTATAAGTCCCAGCTCTGGGGACATTAATAATGAAGAGCACTTTCAGTGCTGTGGCTTCACGCAGCGGCACGGAGACTAGAGATTTCACATCGCATCGGAGCTGCTCCTCCAACTGTCATGTCTCGTAAAAAAAGAAAATCGTGATTTTTTTTCACCCCCCCCCCCCCTTTCCTCTTCCTATCGTATAGCAGCAGCGTATGGCATGCCATCGGACAGATTAGACAAAACAGTGGCGTGACATTTTGAAGCCCTCGATGCTACACACACACGCTGAAGATGTACTTTGTATATAATGCCAGACAGCTGTGCGTGCTTACAAGCACGATTCCCCATCCCCGCGATATATTGAGATATTGCAGTAATATTATTGAAATGGATGTGCACGGTGTATGGTGTCTAGGGAATGGGTAGTAATTGGGGATGCCTTTATTAATTCATTTTCAGCTTTAACCAGCTGATGGTATGTATGTATGGCTGCTCAGATGGGTGTCGGTGGAACGGAGTGGGTGAGGTGTTGTGTGGGTCTGACATAATGTTTGTTTGATTGATTATTAGATTGTGTTTAGTGTGTGATTTGGGAGATATTGAAAATGAAATTCATTTTCTGTTTTACTGCACATTAGATGATGAATTAAGACATTTTCTTTGATAAAATGACGGATATCTGTGATAGCTTTTTCTGGTTGGATGACTATGAAAAACTGGAACTTTGTTTTCGGAAGGGCATTTTCGCCGTAGCAAATTTTGTAGCTGGAGATTGTGTTTATGTAAAGGCAAATTTTGTAGCTGGAGATTGTGTTTATGTAATCTAGGAAGGAACAGAGTTGCATGAACTCTTTAATTTCAGTTGTAAATTGTTTGTATTGTTAAATTGTTATAAGTCTATGTGGGCTGGGCAGCTCTGGTGCATGACACAAAAATAAAGAATTCATCATCATCATCATTAGACAATTTAATGAAAACATTACAGGGTATAGTAAGGCACATTTGTAGTAGAACGGCCTTGTGGTCTTACATCTCAGAGGAAAATAGCCGACAAATGTCTGGGGGAAAAAAAAGTCAGAAATAGATGAGATAGTTGTGAGCTTGGAGATCTACTAACAGTAACAGTAATACATTATACTGATGATGTTAAACTTGACATTCTATGTCATGCGTACTTCAATACTTTTGTATTACTACTACTACTACTACTACTACTAATAGTTTAAGTAATTTAAAAGCATTAGTAATAGTAAAGAGTTATTGAACCTTTTACATGAGTTAAAACCAAAAATGAATAGTTTCCCCCCCTCCACTGACGGTAGTGAAACGATAGTGAAAGGTACACTGCCTTAACAAAGCCAAAGTGCAGTAACAATGCAAATAATCCCAGCGATAGAGCAGAGTGATTCAATTGGCCAGGCGTGACGGCTTATCTTTATGGACGTGATAAGTAAGCATATGATAGATAGCATACAGTAGGCTTGTCCCCCGTCTGACGATTACGGGAATGGAAATTCGGGCGCCGATGACGTCAAACTTTTCAAAACGACTGGAATCGGGATCGGGCGCTAATATACTCTCTCTCTGCCAGCCCGGGGGAGAGCCCCGAGACTGAGCTCAATCCTGCTTCCTTCAGTGCATGAGGAGTGTGCTAGGATGCTTCTTAGAGAGGAGCTTTTCCCTGGTTGGACGTAGCGTGTGGAAGGAACATTGTTATTCCAACCAGTTCCTTTCCCCTCCGTCACGCTTGGGGGAACAGTGTTGTTTTTGGCAGCACATTTCTATTTTAGTTTAGTCAGAGTCTTTGGTCTGAAACTTAGAACATTTAGTTTTAGTCATATTTTTATTCACCTGGAATGTTTCAGTGTTAGTCTAGTTTTAGTCGACAGAATGCCATGTGATTGTAGTTTACTAAAACTATAGATGATTTAGTCGACAACAATGTAATGTGGTTGGCCTTGATGCTGTCATAATGGCTGTGTTTACATTGCTGAAAATACCCTGTTCGATTGGCTATTTTCAGCATGCAAAAATGTGAAATGACTTTTATTTGTTGAGAAAATTTCCAGTAGATTTACTCTTAGTTTTAGTCATCATTAGCTTAGTTTAGGCAGTGGAAAAAAGGTTAGTCGACAAACTTTATTTGTCATAGTATTACTTGGCAAAATCAACACTGGGGAGAAGACACTATAGATGCCAGCAATACCGTAAAATACCAAATAGTAGCCCGGCTGTTATTTGGTATTCTACGGTACTGCATTTTTCGTGAGGGTAACTAATGGACCCTAACGGCTCAATTTCCTTCCAGTTGAGTTAAATATTTATTTAAGTCAGGCCCATCAGAGATACAACGTTGTAGAAAGATATGCCATCAAACGAGGATCTGTAGATTAATGCTTGGGGATTTCTTTGAAATGAAACGAGTTGAGAATCTCTGCTGGAGCCGAAAAGATCTTCTGTTATGGGGGGGTCCCTGGGGACCACTGCCCTGGGAGGAGACACAGGGAGAACATGGAAAACTCCACAGAGAAAGGCCCATTTTCCACCAACCCCACCTTTGCTCATACAGTCAGAATTCTGTCTCTACTGGGGAAGCCTTTTTGAGTCATCGCTGCCAGAGGTGCCAAAACTCATACTAGAGGGTGGGGGCCTGGGCGGTGGGTGGGAGGGAATGGAACTAGGCTTCAGGGGCGTGCAGATAGTGTTAGAGGGGCAGGGCCTGAAATCCTGTAAAAGAGGGCACTTTTGGATACAAATAGCAGATCTACAAGCTCTCAATGCTTGTAGAACCCTTTCTTTAGCTCAGTGGTTTTCAACCAGTGGTCCGGGGACCACCAGTTGTTCTTGAGAGGACCAGTGGTCCCCATTCATTGTCTCTTTTTAATTTCAATTATCAGTTTACACAAACAAGACCCTCCTGGGAATCCTCATAGTTTGTATGAAGCGCGTCCCAGTCGCGCGCACTCTGTGCGCTGTGTGTGAGGATGTCGCATGTCTTGTAGGCATTATAATACCTCGTACAGGACACTCTAGGACAGGGGTTTTCAACAGGAGGTCCGGGGACCACCAGTGGTCCCTGAGACGGTTCCAGCTGGTCCCCAGGCTAAATGATGGTTAACCAGATGTAACTCTTTGAGAGTGTAAAAATTAAACCAAATGGACCCTTGCAGGTCCATTTGGTTTCATGTTTACGCTCTCACAAACAGCACAGATTTCCAAAGACACGTGTTCAACAAAAATAATGTATTCAAGTTCTGGAGGCTTTGGAAAAACACACACACAAAAAAAAAACAATTCTCCTGAATGTTACTGAATGCTAAGGAATGGCATCTGCATTTCTTTCACCATATTAAATGCTGCATTTGTGGTTGGGAAAGTGCGGCAGTTTTACAGACAGGGTAAAAAGGCAGGGGCTGAAGAAGCACCCCTATGTGTGCACGTCCCTGCTATAGGCTTGATGAAGCCTACTTGCCTACCGGGCGTGTATACGGGTACGGCTAGATCCTGTCGCTATGTCGTGACTGGCTGTCAGCTTCCATGTCATCCTGCGATTCCTGCCATTGTTTGGGGCCTTAAAAAATCCCAGACACCCCATTGTTCACACACACACACACACACACACACACACACACACACACACACACACACACACACACACACACACACACACACACACACACACACACACACACACACACACACACACACCGCCCAAGCATTTATCTGGATCTGCCCTGATCTCTCTCTTGCACTTTGTCAAGTTTGCGAAAAATCTCATGTCACTCTCGTGTCATCCGTCCACCCAGGTGACGTTGGAGCGATAAAACGTTTCCATCAATTATCCAAACCTTCTTCTTCCACTTTAGCTACCGCACACACTGACCCACTCCCCTCACCACCATTGTGATTCGGGAATTTACGATGACAAGGAATGTAACCCCCCCAATCCGCCCCAAATGTGCCAATTGCGCTCGCGATTGGTGCTTTTCGAGACTTCCATCTCTTCTCTAGACTGAGAGAGAGAACTAGTTTTTTTTTGCTGTTGGACAGACATGGCCTTGTGTTGTGTTCTGCAGGGTCACAGACAGTCAGTTTGTTTTCTCTCTCTCTCTCCCCTAACGTTTTTTAAGCTCGAGGCCGAAAAGATAAAGTCGGTGTTGTTGTGTTGTGTTGTTCCTCGGGACCCAGACGTACACAAACGCATGATGAATGGACCGCGTTAAGCCATATTTAACAGTGAAAATCAGATCAGGAGCTCCAACCAGGGGTCATCACCGTGTTTGGCCCTGCGGCGGAACATTTTTGTCCAAATTCAATATTTTTTTTTTTTGCTACACGGACGGGACAGTACAAGACGAGTACGCAAACACATTTAGGCCTGGCCATTACAGGTCTGGAACTGTTGAGAGGACTAGTGTACTAATAGAACCAAATGGATTTTTTGCTCGGTTTGTTAACTCTTGAGTTTGTACAAAAAAATGAGCCAAATGCACCTCATACAGTACACCGCACCTTTTGGTTGCATTTGTACTAGGCATTAAAAAGTACCTGATCGGCCCATATTTGTCATATCGGTTTATTTTAAATACTGGATTAGATCGGATCACGAATGACAAAAGGGTATCGGGATTCGATACGTATCACGATACATGGTTGTCGATACGATACGATATGGACGATATTGGGTCAATCTTTTTTCTTTTAAAAAATGCATTTGATGTGGTATTAATGCGATACTACATCAAACTAAGTAATTCTACATTCTACTTTTTATTTTAAAAATGCTAAATTTGATGAAGTATTAATGCAATCGAATATTTGCAGAGAAAACGATTGGACACCGATTATTTGCATTGCAAAGCGATATGATACATCGTCAATGTTGCCGTTTTCATATCGATATATACAGTACTTCAATTCTTGAAAATAAAAATCGATTTTTCAATGCAGTTAGCCAGTTACTATATATATATATATCGTTACACCCCTAGTATCGAGACATTGCTAATTCGAGTTAGCGTCGGGTCCTTGAAAAATAATGTTTGGGAAACTTTTGTGTGCTGCTCCCACACTCGCCCAGCCTCCGTCCACGGTGTGTGTGTGTGTGTGTGTGTGTGTGTGTGTGGTGTGTGTGTGTGTGTGTGTGTGTGTGTGTGTGTGTGTGTGTGTGTGCGTGTGCGTGTGCGTGTGCGTGCGTGTGCGTGTGCGTGTGTGTGTGTGGCCTGCTCCCCGCCTGCACTGACTCTATACTGCGCTATACAGCGGAAGACATGCCTCACAGTGTGGATCAAAGTGCTGTCTGCAGCTCTCCCTCTCTGCCTTGTCTAAACGTTGACAAGACGTTGACATGGACACAGTCAACAGTCGTTTGCGTGGAGGAGCAGACCAAAGTGTCGCAGTGACTTTATATACCCTCCTACTCCTCCTACTACTCCTCCTCCTCCTTCTACTCCTACAGCTCGTGGGAAAAAACACTTTCACTGAAGGGAGAGAGAGAGAGAGAGAGAGAGAGGGAGAAGCCCTAGCTGACATTTTTGTTTTTCCCAAACATTGTTTGTCTTGTTTCATGTTGAGGGACGATGAGAACCTTGTACTAGAGAGAGAGAGAGAGAGAGAGAGAGAGAGAGAGAGAGAGAGAGAGAGAGAGAGAGAGAGAGAGAGAGAGAGAGAGAGAGAGAGAGAGAGAGAGAGAGAGAGAGAGAGAGAGAGAGAGAGAGAGAGAGAGAGAGAGAGAGAGAGAGAGAGAGAGAGAGAGAGAGAGAGAGAGAGAGAGAGAGAGAGAGAGAGAGAGAGAGAGAGAGAGAGAACTGTGGAAGGAGGCAGGCATGGGCATTGATATGAGCCGAATCTCACACACAAATCTACAAATGTACTCTGAAAATCGACAGTTTTCTATGTCTGTGGGCCTCAATATTTCATGTCAAGGATGCCCCAAAATCACCTGCATGTGTGTGGCTGCCGACCCCCCCCATCTGACAATATGTAGTTCCAATTATCCATAATAATTAAAACTTGCAATTCAAAAAGTCCAAAATAACCTGACCCCCCAATTAAAAATGTTACTGTGTTACTTTTTTCACACATGAGTTGAAGGTATTGATGGCTGGTTTTTATTATTATGAGTAATATTTGTAAGCCCAGGCTCAGGACTCGTGGTACAGGCTTTTGGCCTACACACAAGGCCCCAGACCTGATTTGCTGCCATGCCATCTACAAGCTCCATGGGCTTGTAGATCTACTGTTTCTCGATAGTTGAAGCACACCAAAAGGGCTTCATTCTGTACAGCATGGAATTAAGTGGTCCTCAACCTTTTTTTGAGTGGCTTTGAGGGTTTGTGTAAACAAAAACGTTGAAGTTGAGTAGGCAAATTGTGATTGGCTGGGGAAAGAGATGATGTATGATGATGACACTTCACTGTCTTAACAAGTGTGATTTATTTTTTTAAATTTTGATTGTTTCTAGGGGTAAATGAAATGGTCAGGCAGGTGGAGTTTGCTACCAAGTGCACATTTTGAGCGGTGATGCAGCAGTCTTCAGTTCACTATAAATAATCTTGAACATGGTCTGAGCTCTCTGACTCTCTCCCTATCGCCCTGCCTATCTCCCAGACAAAAAAAAAACAAGAACTCTAATATATATTATACAAGTTAAAATTGATGATAATTAACGTCATTTTGCTGAGGGCCAGTGTAACATGACCTGTACTTTCCCGACAGGCATGTGACTTTGAGACCACAGTGGCAAACGCCTGTTTTTGCTTTTCTGCCTTTATTGATAGTTTCAAGCTGAAGACGAACAAGAAAGAGGCAAAGGGTCGGCATTCATGGGGACTCGAACGCGTGACACACTAAATCTCTAGTCAGTGGTTTTCAACCAGTGGTCCTTGAGAGGAATTTGAGGTGGTCCCCAGCTAAATAATCGTTGGTTATAACCAGATGTAACTCTTTGAGAGCGTAAAAATGAAACCAAATGGACCCTTGCGGGTCCATTTGGTTTCATTTTTACGCTCTCAAGTGTTAAAATATTCGTCATCTGAAGGCTACATGACTAGAGAATGTAGAATATTGTCATATTGATATGTTTGCCTGTTTTCTTTGGTTCCGAAATCCAGCCTGGATTTGTGGACTAAAGCAAAAGAAATCTTTAGTTTTGGGGTCTGTGGGGCTCAAATTTCCTCGAATGGTAGTCCGTGGCTCAAATGCTGAATTGAAAAGTGGGCCCTGGTATGAAAATGTTGGAAAACCCCTGCAATAGACAAAAGGACAATAGAGCAAACAATCGAGCAGCAAAGTAACCATAGTGCAGTGGATGAAGGCAGTGTGTCTCTCACCACCATCTGTTTGGCAACACTACTGTAACCTTTGGTTCAGAGAGGGAGCAGCGTGTGTGTGTGGGTGTGGGTGTGGGTGTGGGTGCTATTAGTAAAGACAACCTCTCCCACATCCATATAAGCTCCGTCTCTCTGGCACGTGTCCCTCATACCGTAGTCATTATTACGCTCTCACACACAGAGCACAATTGCAGCAAGTCATAATAGTGCAGTGCGTATAACAGGAGGAGCGGCTCGGGTTCCTAAGTCGAAGCAGAGTGACCTTCAAAGATGATTTGTACCAAATTTCACGCTTCGATTCACGCACATTTTTTTTCCCGCCCAAAATATGGCGGTTAACCGCTGTATTATTAGATAGTGACACTGAGTTGAATAGAAAAGCAATACAATTTTGACATTTTTTGGCATTCAGCCGATGTTACAATAAGTATAAAGTATAAAAAATGAGGCATCGCAGTAATCATATACATACAATACACACAAAGTATCATACAATGTGAAATAGTGTTGTGTTTACATGGAAGTCTTAAATAAGCATGTACAATGTTGTATGTGGTTTGAGTGAAACACACTTTTGGTGTGTTTGTATATGTGTGTGCATGCAAGTGCATTGCATGTGTGTGTGTGTGTGTGTGTGTGTGTGTGTGTGTGTGTGTGTGTGTGTGTGTGGTGTGTGTGTGTGTGTGTGTGTGTGTGTGTGTGTGTGTGTGTGTGTGTGTGTGTGTGTGTGTGTGTGTGTGTGTGTGTGTGTGTGTGATGGGGATCGGTACGGGTGGATCGCCATTATTCAAGCTATATACTGCCAAAGACCAATTTGAATGTAATCATCTGCAATTAATTGAACCCTTAATTTGTCCTTGATTGATGTAGAGCAGGGTGGCAGCATATGGCTCCTCCCGTGGCTTTTAATGGTTCACGCTAAGTGGTGGGGAAAAGTATTTATTTATTTACTGGAGGTATCAATGAAGTAGGGTAGAAGTAAAAAGTAAAAAGTCCTGAATTCAAAATGAGTAACCGTACAATAGTACTCCATATAGTGCATCTTGTTCTTAACACGTTTACTCCCAAACACGAGTTTCACAAGTTATTTTATCATTGTTTAATCCATGTTTTCAATCCGTTTTAATTCATATGGGTGAACTACCGGGCAGCTATGGATATGAGGGCACATTGGACCTTTGAGTCACCACTCAGCCATGACACTTTGTAGTTCTTTCAGATCGCAACCATAGATGTGTGTTGTCTGGTCTGCCTGCATTAGAGCCTGATCAAGAAGAGGGTTTTTCACCTGTCTGTCTGTCTGCGGTTGGGTCCTGAGTGACCATTTAAACAGAGAGTTTTTCACCTGTCTGTCTGCCTGCAGTTGAGTCCTGAGTGACCATTTAAACTGAGAGTTTTTCACCTGTCTGTCTGCGGTAGGGCCTCACCATTTAAGCACAGAGTTTTTCACCTGTCTGTCTGCGGTAGAGCCTGACCATTTCAGCAGAGAGTTTTTCACCTGTCTGTCTGCGGTAGAGCCTGACCAAGCAGAGCACCCCCCCCCCGGCTTGTCATCATGGTGACTATTAAGACTAATGGCAGCAGCCTGTGATAAGCACGGTTAGCCCCAATTCATGACCCGCGCGCTGGCAGCCACCAGAGATTATTTCCACTTTGTGTGTTCTTCTGCCGACGCGTTTAATTTTTATCCCGTCCAGGAGTGTGACATGAGAGAGAGAGAGAGAGATGGAGAGAGAGAAAACATGGGTGGGGGAGCAGGAGTGGATGTAACATTTCCCAATTGGGGGGCAGGAGAAAATGGTATGGGGGCAGCTCCATGAAGCCGCACCCATACCATTTTCGGTTACAGGACTTTTATTGGGCAAGTAAAGCATCAATAATAACATCAGTTGTTGTTGAAGTAGCAACAGACACGCAGCATGCATAAAGCTAAAGGTCTGACTCTGAGTATTTTGTTTTCAATGATGAAATGCTGTTGGTTTAGTGGTGCCAATGGTAATTTAGCAGTAATAGTGTTTCATATCATTTTAAATATAAGCAGTTTGAAATATCTTGCGTTGTTGGCATTTAGGGGGGCATCGCCCCCCCATGCCCATGCCTAGATCCACGCCTGGAAAGAAACTAAAGGTGGGGGAGAGAGAGCGAGGGGGAGAGGGAAAGAGAAAGGGAAAACACGTGAGGGAGGGGAGGAGGAGGAGACTGATGGTGCCTGGGGTGAAATATCGACAGGTAGTGCCGGAACAGATGAAAATTACATGTGGAAACTAATTGACATTATTAATAAATATGCGGTGACACTTTTTAAATCCAATTTTCAAAACTCTCTCCACACCCTTCGGCGGAGAGAGAGTTATTACTTACTCTCTCTCGTGCACTGTTGAGTGACAGGGCTGCTAGCCAATCCGCTGCGTCTATTCGGATTCGTTCTAAGACCAACCCACAACTCCGGCTCTCATTGGATAAATACATCTTGGTACCGAAGCAAATTCTATAAGTTGACAATAGAAGGCCAGACCAAGAGACTGCACTCAGGCAGTGGGTTACGTCGATGGGTTTGGGGCCAGGCTAGAATTAATGTCTTTCTGAATCGCATTCCTGTCAGGAGCGGATCTAGGCATGGGCATGGGGGGGGGGCAATGCCGTTAATTGCCCAGCCCAAATGTGCGTGCAACCCCCAACCACCCCATATGTCCCCCCATATCCCCCCAAGACCCCCCCCCACACACACACACACACACACCGCCACATGGCCGGTATTAGCCGATTTCCTGGAGCTCATGGTAGGTAGGAAGGAGGGATGGATGGAGCCACATAGGAGTGCTTGTGTGCCTCTCCTCTCTCCTCTCCTCTCCTCTCCTCTCCTCTCCTCTCCTCTCCTCTCCTCTCCTCTCCCCTCCCCTCCCCTCCCCTCCCCTCCCCTCTCCTCTCCTCTCCTCTCCTCTCCTCTCCTCTCCTCTCCTCTCCTCTCCTCTCCTCTCCTCTCCTCTCCTCTCCTCTCCTCTCTCTCTCCTCTCCTCTCCTCTCCTCTCCTCTCCTCTCCTCTCCTCTCCTCTCCCCACCCAGCACCCACAGCACCACCCTCCCACCCACCTTCCTGTCTGTAGAGTGGCCCGCTTAATGCATTGTAATGGTTGACCATTATTTACGCAGGGGATAAACAAAGAGAAGCGAGGAATTGATGGAGTAATCCACTCTCAGAGTCATTAGGGCTGCATGGTGGTGAGAATGAGATGGAGGGGAGAGGGAGAGAGAGAGCAGCTATAGCCTCCTCCTCCTCCATGCCTCTCCTCTATGCCTCTCGAGTGGAGTAGCTAATGGAAGTGGGAGTCATTAAGACACCTTATACTCCGACGCACACACCGAGATCATGAGCAATTGCTAATTGATTGTCGTTAGCGCTCTGGCAATGAGACGCTCTGCCTGTTTTCTCATTTGTTATGAACGCCTTTGTTTTCCCTCCTTCTCCACCGCCACACACACACACACACACACACGCACACACACACACACACACACACACACACACACACACACACACACACACACACACACACACACACACACACACACACACACACACACACACACACACACACAAAAAACGTCTCCTTCGCTCCATTATTGATGTTGATTGTCCCCCTCCTTCTCTTCTCTTCTCTTCTCTTCTCTTCTCTTCTCTTCTCTTCTCTTCTCTTCTCTTCTCTTCTCTTCTCTTCTCTTCTCTTCTCTTCTCTTCTCTTCTCTTCTCTTCTCTTCTCTCACACCCTGAGGTTTCCTCGATCGTGCAGAAACCCATTCTTAGTTCGCCGCGCCTCGCCTTTGTTCTCGCTTATTCTAAAGTCCCTCTTGGATTAAGAGCGTCTGCTAAATGCCTAAAGAGTAATTCTAAATTGGATGTGTTGAGACCGACGACAACTAATGTTAGCTAATAGCGCTCAAACACCAGCTACTACTACTACTACTACTACCACACACGCGTGCGTAGGTACACATGCGCACACGAGGAGCAGTGCATAAATATTTGAGGTTGCACTTAAACGCATTGTTGTGTAATGAGAGACACTCGTGTTAGTTGTAGTAGTTGCTGCTGCCCGCCCGCCTGCCTGCGACGTTTGTTGGTTTTTCTTTCCCTCTCGAATCGACATCGGAGAAGCTTATCCTCGGCGGAGCATTAATCACTAATGAATGGATGTGTATCTACGGGCGCGTGTGTAGTGTCAAAGGAACCGACCTGGGGAAAGAACCGCGTTGATTGATTGATGGATTGATTGAAGGATTTATTAACAGTATGCGGAATAGACCTTTCACTAAGCTCCTCCCCAAACTGCTATATGGTCCAATCATGGCTAAGCATAACATGTGATAGACAAACCTCTTCAACAATAGCTTTCTTATGTGATAAAACATTGTTTTTAAAAATAAATTCCACACACACCCACATTTTCCACTGTATAGGGCATGCCTTGTTGATGGATTTGGAAGAGATTTTGAAGGTCTGGGTGTGAAAATGAAACAGTATTTATTGTGTAAAGTCCATGATATTTACATTGGAATGAATGAGCCCGGCTGGAAACTGTCCTAGGATGGACAAGAGGGCGGAGCCTATCTAAAGGTCTATTACAGTACAATTCAATAGAATACCTGTTATCCCTATAGAACACTGAACATGGGTGATTGTTTTTTACCCGGATGATATTTAAATGTCTGTAATGCTTCAATGAAATATTGAGGATTAGTAGATACAGTACCTACGCGTGTTTAGTATTAGTATAACAAAACATACAGTATGTTAAGTGTTATTGGGGTTAACTGTGAGTGGACGACCCCAATAAAGCTTTATGCTTGTTTTACAAGAGTGTCCACCTTGTTCAATCCATTCGGCGAGGCCACACGTCGCTGGCGTCGATAATATAGATCTGTAACTCTTGAGAGTTAAATCTTGAGTTAAATCATCTAAATTACTTAATTTTCAAGATACTAAATGTAGAATCTTGTATGTATGAAAATTGTTATTTTGACCAATGTTTTGCCAGTTATGGCTCGTAAATTGTGTATGCATGACGTGAAAACTGTTAGTTTTGGGTCTGAGCGACTAAACTCAACATCAAATGTTGCAGAATAAATATGAGCCCTGGTATGAAAACGGTTGAAAACCACTGCTCTATTGCATGCCAATCTGGTGCTAAATAGTACCTTTTTTGCAGTGTAGAGGCGCGCTGTGATCGCCATGCACTGCTTGTATCATTATTGGCTCTGGAAATACTCACAATACATACCGTCCTCTCCCCTCACGCAGAAACCAGGAGATGGTGTTTTCCCCTTCCATCCTTTTTCTGTGTGTCTTTCTTCTCTTTTATAATGCCTCCCCCCCACCCATTCCCTGCTTGTTTTTTTTCCCCTCCAGTTTTCTTATTACGACGGGGGAGGAGAAAAGGAAAGACAGACAGACAGAAAGAAAGGGGCATGAACAATGCAAATGCAGGTCCTTAGCTCTACCCTCGTTCCCTGTGACAGATCAAGGCTCATTACACCCACCTCTCTATTGCAATGGGATGATGATGCTCTAACCTCTCTCTCTCTCTCTCTCTCTCTCTCTCTCTCTCTCTCTCTCTCTCTCTCTCTCTCTCTCTCTCTCTCCATCTTTCCCACATAGTCATTATTATGCCAGGGCCAGAGCTAGGCATGGGCATGGGCGGGGGGGCAATGCCCCCTTAAATGCCCCCCTGAACGCCCTGACTTCCCCACTAAACATGATGGCATGCAAACCAACCCAAATTTCAAAGATATTTCAAATGGATCTGTAAGGGTCCAATTTGGTTTCATTTTACGATCTCAAGAGTTACAGATCTACAGTATAAGGGTCCAATTGGTTACAAACTGTCCATCATTTAGCTGGGGACCACCTGGAATCCTCTCAAGGACCACTATCTTATAGGGTCGGAGCTCCGACTGTCTTGCGCCCACTTTCATCACTGCATAATGAATCTATGAATATAGGGGTTAATTAATTGACCACATTTACATAATTGATGAAACGTTATGACATGACAGGCGCCTTACAGTAAGTGTAATCAATAGACTATTGAAAAAGAAAAGCACGTCGCGATTATTTGACTAATCAGACACGAGTAATAGATATTTGCAGGCCTGCTTTATGTGTCTCCATGTCCCTTGTGTCCCTATCACAGCTAGCTAGAAAATAAAGAGACAAATAGCACACGTTGCTGTCGAAAAGGAACCAACCCATGGCTGTATGATATGTGGACATAATAAATATAGATTTTTTCTTTCACCCCGGACCTTTTGGCACAGCGATGAATGCCAGCCAGGCAGCCGATAATTAGTTCTATCGCATAATAACAGCCTTATTTTACTCACAAAAGGCGATGCCAGCCTAGCCGTTTGCTCAACATTATTTAACGCGGTTAATGAACAGAACAGATAGAGCCGGAGTGAAATGATGATGTCAGTCCTGCTGGGAGTTCCATAACAGTGCAAGGAGGGACTTTTGTTGTTTTGGGACGACATATCAGTGCCTGCCTGCCTAAACATTGGTCCGATGCCTAACCCTAACCCTCACCCATGTTGACCTGAAAAACATCTGAGCCACACTTTCACCGTTTTCCAAAAAATATCAGATCGAGTTCACAAAGCAGCTGTTGGCCAATTGCCATTGAGGTCACTCTCATCGACAGACAGTTTGATTGATTGGTCGGTTGGCTTAGGGCTTTATACACCAGCTGACCAATCACCACGCACGTATCAAGGTGGAGAAGTGCGCAAAGCCATTACAGTGGTGGTGGTAGATATGTTGTGTGATTGACAACGAGCCAACAAGCCAATCACATGGGTTGTTGGAACTATTTTCAGGGGGAATATGCATCGAAGGCGCAAACTTCAGCCTATGTTCTGAAATTCAATCCCAAGTCAATCCCAGGCAGCCTGGATAGTTTGGACCGTAGTAATATAAAGCACTTAGGGCCCTATTGGCTGTTTGGAGTGGCCAAACAGCTTTGCCACACCTCCAAGTTTTGACTTAAGACTTAAGAACTGATACTTAAGACAATCAAAATAGAGCCCTTAGACTGTTAACCTGGCCATGTGTTAGGTCTAACCGGCAGCAGGTGTGTGTGTGGGGAGGGACAGTATGGACTAATAAAGCCTGTTGGACTGTACAGTATGTCTAACAAACGTATTTTGCACCCCACGTAAATGCACTGGTACTTCATTAAGCAGAATTACACGGGAGGCTGTTCTTTATTGTCATTAACGCACGCCCGCGGTGCTGTATGAACTCGCACTCGGGCTGCGTTCCAAAAAGTACCACAGAAGCGAATTAATGAAGATGTAGAACACCCTCGAGTGTGATACTGCAATTAAACAAGAGTTAAGAGAATCTGTAAAAAAAATGTATATTTGTTTTCCGTGACAGATGTAGTCACTGTACGACCACACAAACGTCCCGAGAAACTAGCTAGTTAGCCTAGGCACCGAGGGAAAATCGCGACTTTGATTTGCAGCTGAAATATTGTGGTTTAAACGCGGATATAAAAGCTGCTTAGCTGCTTCAACCATTCGGATTGCTTCCTCAAAACGATCCGTTGTATAATTTACTCTCTGTCGCTGCAAAAAAATGTTCCGTGGTTGAGTGTTTAAGCGGCGTTATGGATATTGTGGTGTTTGCCGCCCTAGCTGCCACGGTTAGCCGTTTAGCGTTCTAAAGGGCTTGATGTTGCCACACTGGGGAGGTGTGCACAGCTTGAACTAAATGATCTGTATTCATAGAAAGAAAATGGCGTAATTGGTAGAGCCGATCTGATGGCCACGCGCATGTGTACTGTGTATGTGCGTGCACAAACGCAGTGTGCTCATGATTGTGTGTGAGTGTGTGTGTGTCAGGGGCGGATCTAGGCATGGGCACGGGGGGGGGGGGGGGGGGGGTCCAATGCCCCCCTAAATGCCCAGTCTGCTCCACCAAACAAGATGGCATGCAAAACAACCCAAGATATTTCAAATTAAAGTGCCTATATTTAAAAAGATACTGCTGCTAACTAACTACAGTTGTGTCACCTCTAAACCAACAGCATTTCATCATTGAAAACAGAAAACTCTCTGAGTCAGACCTTTAGCTTTATGCATGCTGCGTGTCTGTTGCAACTTCAACAACAACTGATGTTAGTACTGATGCTTATAGTTGCCTAATGAAAGTCCTGTAACCAAAAATGCTATGGGTGCGACTTCAATTCATGCGAAGCGACACGGGCGATGAAGCCGCACCCATACCATTTTCTCCTGCCGCCCCCCCAATTGGGAAATGTTACATCCACCCCTGGCGCACGCGGTGATTACAGGAGTGATGGCTGCGCCGCATCTGTGGCAATCAGTAGAGTGAGAAATGGAGAGCTAACTGAGCTGATGTGTTGGTGTCTGTGTAATCTGTGATGTGCTGCAGCATAGAATGTGATTCCCTGGATAGCTAGCATCAGTCAGTCAGTCAGTCAGTCTGGAGCTGTTGTTGTTCACGTTACAGGGGGAGAATCTGCCATACAGGAATAATTGCGAGGGTCCTGTGAGATAAAGCTATCTAGTGGTTCCGGTTAGGGTTACGATATGATATCGATATTTAGGGTGCCGAATCGATTTATATTGACATTCTCAATGATGTTGCGATTCGATATATATCGATATATATTGATTTTTTTCCCTCACAAATGACTTTGCTTTTATTATACTATAATACTTATACTTATTTTATACATTGTTTTAAAACAACTAAGACAATATGGACCACTCTAGTCAAAAAAATCCTACAGGATTCCAATAGAAAAGTCAGATTTTGGAACATTTCCAAAAGGAATCCTATAGGATTTTCCCCAAAATCCTATAGGATTTTCTCGTAGGATTCTATTGGAATAGGATTCTATGGGAATCCTATGATACTAGGGCATGAAAAGTCCAATCGACTAGAATATTTTATAGCAACTGTAAGCAATATAGACCATGAACGTTTGAATGAGGCGTCAAGAATTGCGATATATTGGTATATCAATTTTTGCACGGTAGGGGTGTGCAAAAATTGATATACCAAATACTGTATGCACATCCTCCCATAACATACTTGTTTACTACTGTATCCCCAGCCGCAAACACGTGAGTCAGACCATTCAAAAGGAATGCGTTTAGACCAGTCGTCTGGCTGCCAGCTTTGGGTTTTCACTGTTGTGATGCAAGAAGCTGATGAAACCAAAGGTATACCAACCCAGAGGGTCAATCTGCTGCTGCTGCTGCTGCTCCTCCACTCCAAACATTACCAGCAGCATGGCTGGCTTTCAAACTTAGAGCTCACCTTTTTTTTCTGAAGTATTCTTTACGCTTTGTGTTCATCGCGCCGTCTTTGGAGGAGGAGGAGGACGACGACAAAGTCTTTTGAAAATCAGAAATGCGCGTCGCCGCATTGGTCTTAATGTCTCTCGGGCTGTATTAACAACAGGTTGGCGCGTTGTAAGAACCGCAGTGTTTTTTTGTTTGTTTTTTTGCCGCAGTGCCAAGGTAACTTGCATGGTGTTGGTGCTGGTGGCGGTCACTGTCGGGTCAGTCGTGTTTTTCAGACCTATTATTTACCCGTAATTAAAATCTGTCCTCTCCCCCTCCCTCCCTCCCTCCCTCCTATCCTCTCCCTTTCTGAGCAGTGCCTTTTGAAGGAAAACTTTCTCATACAACTCTTGATAAGCGACTCTGATGTATGTGAGCTGGATTTTCCACGAGGTCATTTCATTGGCTTGCCAATGTGTGCTTTTTTTTTCGCCTGGCGCTTTCAAGTGATTAAATAAATAAATAAATGACAAAATAAAAATAAAACGGTTTCGAATTCAGTCAGCAAATAGTATCTTAAATGGTCTGTCGTCGGTCCAGAACATTGTAGCCTCGTTTCTCCATTCATCGTTGGGTCGCATTATGTGTTTTTTTTCCTTCCTCAGTTTACATCACTTTAATAATGATTGCAGCCTTGATTTTGGCAAAACAAGAAAAGAAAATAAGAACACCATGTGCACGCATGCGCGCGCACGCGCGCGCACACACACACACACACACACACACACACGCACGCAATATTCCAAGTTTTTTTTGTGTGTAATCGTCTCTGATATTCACATGATGAAACACAACTTGTTGGTGTCATCAAGTTGTGCTTTCACCATTTGAATGATTTTTTCCCCCCAGTACTCCATTTATAGGAAACACAGAATAGGGAGGAACATTTTTTTATCATGTCCACACAACTCTAAGATATCTCTAAGACATCTCTAAGATATATTCATGACATAGTAAAATGTTGAAAATGGGTGGAATTTCCGTTTAACTAGTCAAAATGCTAATGTGCTACTCCAGTGGGAACAGTAGTCATACAGGGACAGTAGTCAGGGTGGGCAGGATGCCTAGTAGTGCCACACACACACACACACACACACACACACACACACACACACACACACACACACACACACACACACACACACACACACACACACACACACACGGCGTGGAGTGGAGCCAGGTGAGCTCAGCCTTCTCCCCAGGTGTCCCTGATGCCATTGTCTATAGAGGCTGGGGGTGTGGGTGGTGGGGATGTGGTATGGTGCCACCCACAAGCTCTGTGGGTGGGTGGCACCACCCCCAGGCAGGCACTCTATCATGTGGGTGCATGGCACCCACCACCCCCTCCCCTCCCCATGCCCTTCCTATACACCCCAGTGCACTTCTTATTCTCAATTTGTGGGGGCGGGTCCTTATTCCGGACTCCCCATCTAAATGATAGAAAGTTGCTTAACCAAGTATAACTCTATGAGAGTGTAAACATGAATCTAAATGGACCCGCAAGGTTCCATTTGGGTTTTGTTTCACAAATCCAGCCTGAAATTGTGGACAAAAGCAAAAAAAAAAATCTTTAGTTTTCGGTCTGTGCGGCTAAAATGTCATCAAATGGTTGGTCCGTGGCTCAAATTCTGACTAAATAGTGGGTCCTGGTATCAAAAAGGTTGAAAACCGCTGATCTACATAATATTATATGGGGGGACTAGGAGCTAAGATTAAGAGGCACTGTTGCTAGGGGGACATTAAAAAGCGCCGGACCTGCCTGGGTTCCAAACTCTCTGATCCCTGTGAAAATGAGTTTGGAGCTATACTAAAAATACCCGCAATAGAATGAAGACAACCTGCGCCAATGCAAGCTGTGGGAGAGGAGGGGTAGCTCAGGGGTGAATCTAGAACAGGGGGCATCTTTGACATAAATCAAGGCCGATATGATGTCGCTGCAGTTATCAAGGTAAATAGAAGTGTTTTGATATGGATTTCTCCTTTAATATAGAAAATAGCTGTGCATTTGGAAGGCATCCTATCTACAGATTCGTGTGTGAGGTGTGGAGAGGCGATCGGCTGTTTTCACAATGTTTATTGTGGATCCGAGTCAAACTAAACATAACGCCTCGACTCATACATTCCAAGTGCTTTGTGAGGGGGTCGCTGTCATGGCCGCGGTTTAAATAGGACTATTTTGGGGGGTTGTCACAGCACGAAAGGGTAGAGGACCACTGTACTAGTTCCGAAAGTGGGGAACATTATAGGAACAGTTTCAACAGCTACGACTTGTGTTTCAAAATGAAGCTTCACTCTCCACTGTTATCTTCCTACCTATAGTACCTCTAGACAGTTAGAGAAATCTGATTCATCTGGTGCATCAGAATTCAGATCACTATTAGCTCACCATTGTTAACTATATTGTGTTAATATAGGTAATTTTCATATTTTACTGCATCGGCTATGATGGCTGCCACGATCTGTTAGTTCTGTATGTGTTCTGTCTGTTAGTTTTTGTTTTTAATTAACACAGCCAGTGCCAGCCCTTTTTCATATTTTTTGAGCTATAGCCAGTGCCAGCGATTTTCATCTAAAAGTCATATTTCATATTTCGGTCCATGTTTCCCGTCGGACAAGTTAGTTGGCGACACACTTCCGGTTCCGGGTTGGTCCGTCCCTTATTTTGGTCCGTTCTGAATGGAATATGCGGCCGCTGCTCGCTGCTGTTATCATTGGGATCGTATCAAACCAACAACGGTAAGCGACGTAGAGAGACGTAGATCAACCTAAGAGGCATCGGTCATAACTATTATTCATAATGATAACGTGCGACGTAGCTCTACTGCAAGGGCAAAAAAGTGTTAATATCATTTAAGAATGAAACCAAAAACACATATTCTATTAATACATTTCCATGAATTAAAAACAAATCCCAATTATCCTTTCAAAGTAATTTCATGAATACATAAAGGCAAAAAAAAATCCATACATTTTGCTATTTGGTTAGTATTAATCATTTATTCTTCCCACTTATTCATTCATTAATGGGTTAGTTTTTTATTAACTCTCCCCTAGCAGCAGTGTGTCAGGCAAAGTTGACTTCTTTTAGTGTTTTTGCAGACCTCGCCTTGGAGGAGAGGCTGTGTGTGTTATCTTAAGAACATACCAGCCCTGGTTTCGCTTGAGCAACTTCATACCTCTCTCCATCCGTGTGCCGTTATTGGAATGGTGCTTTGGCTGGAACTGCCCAAAAAAGTGTGTGTGTGTGTGTGTGTGTGTGTGTGTGTGTGTGTGTGTGTGTGTGTGTGTGTGTGTGTGTGTGTGTGTGTGTGTGTGTGTGTGTGTGTGTGTGTGTGTGTGTGTGTGTGTGTGTGTGTGTGTGTGTGTGTGTGTGTGTGTGTGTGCGCAGACTCGCATGCCTGTGTGCTTGACTGTGTGCATGTTCCCTTGCCAGTGTTGCCAACTTGTCGCTATATTTTACTTTTTTCCAGACCCCCCAAGTGCCAAAATTAGTGGAAAAAACTCCTGGCGGAAAATCTAGTGCTTTTTGGCTGGCGAATTGGGGCGAAATTGGTTGACAGGTGCCAGAGATATAATTTTACGAATGACCTAATTTACCTAATTTTACCTAATTACCTAATTTTCAAGAATCTACTTCTACACGTTTAGAAAATGTAGAAGATTGATATTTTCCAGCAACATTTTGACAGTTATTTCTCCTAAATTAGTCTGAGAGACTAAACTCAACATCAAACGGTGATCCTCTGTGGCTAAAATGGAGGATACATAGTGGTCCCTGGTATGAAAATGGTTGAAAACCCACTGCTCTAGCGCATTCTAGTGCATTTTTGGAAGTGTCACTAGTGCATTTTGGATTTTGGCAGTTGGCAACACTGTCCCTTGCAAATGCATGCCATCAGCCAAGGTGGTGATCACAGCCGGTTGTGCTTTTTCTTGTAGCTGGCTGAGGGGAAAGCCTTGTCCTATACCTGGAAAAGATATTTCAGCTGGGGAGAGCGAGAGAGAGAGAGTTGTTGGTAGTGGTGAAGAAATCCAGCGCTCATGAATAAATAGAGGTGGCTGCTGCTCTCATATGGTTGCCTTGGGGCTGTATTTAATATCCCAGTGTGTGTGTGTTTTTTTCAGTTCACTATCAGCCCAGTAACACATGCAGGTCTCTGCGTTCTATAGGATGTAGCTGTGTGATGTGTTGTTGCTGTGCCACATTGTTGTCAGCCGGTATAAGACCGCAGTAGTAGTAGATGTGGTCTCTTTTTGTGTCACTGACTGAATGCTATTGTGTCACTGACTGAATCCTCTTCGTGGAGGCAAGCAAGCAGGCGCTCACCTGACACTATGGATTCTACAAAATGTATTGTAAATCCTTACAGCTTTCTGGAAAAAAAAACTCATGTTTCTTATAGCCTCGACAACCAGGCTTTCATTTTCGTCTGCGCTGCGCGAAAAACGGAAAGCCTGGACCAACACATGGAGTAGACTGGCCCCTCAAATAGGAGGAGTCAATCTTTCGGGGTGGACGGTGTGTCACTCCAAATGATGTGACGTAGCACAGCAGTGGAGGGGCGGGGACAGGGGATGACGACACATCAGCAAGATCCAATCAGATCAGCTCGATCTGCTGTCATGGCTACAATGGTCTCCGCCCCCCTCTAGGTCAAAATCATTTCAGGTTAGGCCAGGCTAACGTGTTTCTGCATCAGTGGTCCTCGATATTTCATGTCAAGGACTTCCAAAATCATCTTAAAATACGGAGTCCCAGAGACCCCCCAAAAAAGCAAAGATTTGAGTTCGTAACATTCGCTCTGACAGAACGTATTGTTGAAAGATTTACACCGTGTTTTCACAAAAAAATACCAGACCAACAAGCTCATCTTGCACCACTTAGTGGTGCACTATGAGCTTGTAGGTCTGCTATTTTTCAGTAGCTAAAGCTAACGCTAGTGCAATACTACAAAAAGACGATTTAAAGGTAGGGGAAGTGATTTCACTTTTGTCAGATATCACCCAAAAAATATTTTTTTCTGTTAAAATGCTCTATTATAAGGTGTGGAAACCATATATGGAGTTTCCCCCTCCCCCACGTTAGCAGAGGAGCTAATAAAAGTTCCCCAGGTGGTAGCGAATTCTCCTCCAATCAGGATCGAGCAGCAGGTTCACATAGTGTAGCTACTGTTGGGAGCCCCTAGTGCACCAGGCTGGTACTACACCATGAATTTCAAATCACTTACCCTACCTTTAACATGGCTTCCCGCCACGCCTGTGGTGCCATAACTCGGAACGGGCGAGTTCCGAAAGTATCGCTATCGCTCTTAAAACAAATCAACGGTGTTGCAGTTTTTAAGTCGAGCCTCCTCCCATTTCTCCCTTTCTTTTCTTTCCCCCTATTTTCCTTTCTTCTTTTCTCTTCTTTTTTCCCTCCTCCCTCCCTCCCTCCGCACCTTTTGGTTCCTTTCCATCTCTCGTCATTATGAAGGGTTTTTTTTTTGCGGCGCTGGAGCGCATTGATTTCTCACAGTGGTGGAAAAGCTGCTGATGAATAGCATACAGAGAGCTATCTGGGGACAATCTGCCGCTAGGAGCAAGGAGGAGGCGCGCCCACGTCAGCGTTGCCAGATGTTGTGGGAGAGAAACGAGCCGTCGTTCCAACTATCTCTAGTGCTTCAGTAGCAGCCCTCTCTTGGCGTTTTAAGTGCTTTAGCTATTGGAAAATAGCAGATCTACAAGCTCATAGCGCGCCACCGAGTGGCGCGCTATGAGCTTGTAGGTCTGCTATTTTTGAAAAATCCTGAAAATCCTTGAATATTCTGTCACAGTGAATGTTTTTAACTTATAATATTTTGCTACTGGGAGTCACTAGAACTTACTTATGAATATTTTCGGATGGATGGTCTGTGGCCAAATGCAGATGATTTTGCCGGGTCCTTGACATGAAATATTGAGGACCACTGACGTGGAAACATGACGCTTTTTGGAAAACCTCATGTAGAATCGATTCTCGGGTCAATATGACAAAACCAAACAACAAACAAAACAAACAGAATGAAATATTTTACGGTGTAAGCGTCAAGGGTATCAGACTTTACTTCTGACACTATTTTTATTAATCCGACAGTCATTAGACCAAGAACCTCTTACCTTCACGTAAACATAACTGAATAGCACAATAGCAGCGCATGTCATTCCTGCATGTCGGACTAGCGCTCCGTCTGTTGGAATTACCATCAGGTCCTGCAGGGTCAAAGTGTTTTCAGCGCCTGTGAGCAAATACATTGATTAGGAAGGAAGCAAGCCCAAAATAAGAAACTATACTTTAGAAACAATTGAAAAGAAAAAAAAAAACAATATTTACGGGTGTATTTACAGACAAAACAAGCCCAAAATCACTTTGAATAAGCAGTTATGGCAACACTGTGCCTAGTATGCATCTCTCTCTCTCTCTCTCTTTCTCTCTCTCTCTTATTCTCACACACACTTTTCTCCACAGCAGAGGAGAAATGCTGCCTCAAAATCTGCAATCTGCCAAGTGTGTGTGTGTGTGCGTGCGTGCGTGTGTGTGTGTGTGTGTGTGCATGTGTGTGTTTGTGTATATAAAAGGAGGATTAAAAAGAAGAGAACTTGCCTTCCTTCACCCACCGAATGTGAAATGATACCTTGTGGTGGTTAGACAGCTATTTAGAATAATTTATATGGAACATTAGCCCTGCTGCTGTCAAGCTAGCACGCCCTGAACTACTAGAGACAGAGAGAGAGCGAGAGACAGAGAGAGACAGAGAGAGAGGGAGAGACAGAGAGGGAGAGACAGAGAGAGAGAGAGAGACAGAGAGAGAGGGAGAGACAGAGAGGGAGAGACAGAGAGAGAGAGAGAGACAGAGAGGGAGAGACAGAGAGAGAGAGAGAGAGACAGAGAGGGAGACACAGAGAGAGAGAGAGAGAGAGAGGGAGAGTTCAGTGTCACTGGAAGTTCTGCCAGAAAAAAATGATAATACCGACATACACTTAAGTCCACTTGCCAGGCCATTGTGAACCCGGTCATGTTGAGTACACCAAGCTTTTAGAGAGACAGCAAGATCATTTTGCGACCATGACCGTTGGTTATGACCGCTATAAAACGGTTGCGACTGGTGGCCAACAGCTGCGACTGCTCTTCACTGGTTGCGACTAACCCTAACACTAACAATTTTCAGAGCAATTTTCATAATTAGCATAACATGTCACCATACCATTAGCAACCTATAGAAGAATACAAAATTTCAACATGCTTTATGTATCTATTCCAAGCATTAGTTTTGAAAAAAAAAAAAAAAAAAAAAAAACTCACTGGGATGAAAAAAGTCCATAGCACTTGCTCAAATGTGCTGATTAAGCGCATTTGTGGTGCTGCGTATGGCTGTTTTTACCCCAAGGAACGTTTTCAGACTCTTTGTGTTTTCATTGCAATAAGATGAAGGACTAAAAGCAGTGTGTAAAAAGCGCATATTGCTCATGACATTCTATAGGAGGGCCAAGGTGTGTAAACTATAGTCTCAGATAAACTGATGCGAAACTATAGCCGTGCGAGCCTTGCACCGTTCGTATAATGCGTCTCTCTCTCTCTCTCTCTTTCTCACACACACTTACACACAAGCGCGCCGCCCGCCCGGCCCGGTCCCCCGGTTGGTTTATCACCTTTTCGCTACATCATCAAAGTAGACGTTTTGTCAGGGAGGTCTTATAAACTTATTGGCCATATGCGCAGCCATGCCGGGGCCCAGGAGGCGCTAAGCGCTAAGCTATAGAGAAGGGACCTTCTGTTAATAGGCTTACGTGTCAGTCAGGAGTGAATTGTGAGTGAACCTCCCTCCTCCTCCTCCTCCTCCTCCTCCTCCTCCTCCACTGTGGATGTTTACGGCACTACAGAGATTATGTGAAGTACTGTATCCTCCTCCCCTCCCTCCATCCCTCCATCCCTCTCTCTGCCTGCCCTGCCGCTCGCTTTTTGATTTGTCCTGTGTGTGCAGAAGAGCGTGAAGGAGCTTATAGCCTTGGATTCACGCTCCGTTGCAAGACGCCGTGCCTCCCGCGTGCATGTATGGGAATAATAGCCGATCTACAAGATCCGAGAGCTTGTGGATCACCAATGATCAACCAACATACCAAACCACCAATACCGGTGGTCTGTTTAGCCTAGTGGTTTTCAACCAGTGGTCCTTGAGAGAGTTCCAGGTGGTCCCCAGGCTAAATGTAGAAAGTTAGTTAACCGGATGTAACTCCTTGAGAGCGTAAAAATATAGCCCTACACAACTACTGTAGATAGTGTAGAAGATTAATGTTTTCCGTGTTTCTGTGGATGAAAACAAAACTAAATCTTTAGTGGCTCAAATGCTGAATAAATAGTGGGCCCTGGTGTCAAAAAGGTTGGAACCCACTGGTTTAGCCCATTAAATACCACTCACCACCACGGTAAACTTGACATTATACCGCTGAGTGCCTTATATATTTTTTAGTGTGGCCTTATAGCCCGCCTGTTCGTTTTGATATCAGAGCCATGGTGTGTTCCACTCACTTCAGCCACCGCTGTGAAAATGAACTGGCTGGTTTGTATACAGTTGCTGTTGAGATTATGTCGCTGTGCTTCTGTAATTTCTCCTCAAACATTTGTTAAAGGTAACAGAGGCAACTTTTAGCCATTTAGCCTTTCTTTCCTCTCTATCAGCCACTATATACAGTAATTGTGCTGGGATGTTTTGGTGCAGAAATACCTGACAAATACACACCCCTCTGGACGCCTTTTGGTTTTGTTCCATGTTGACGTTTCGCTGCTTATGTTTACGTTCATCCCTTGGCAGGGCCGCCAACCCCTCCCCCAACCCACCCCACACTGGCAAAATAAGTGTTAATAATATATATATAGCTTTGTTGTGTTTTATGTACAAAATATCTCAGGGGTTTTGAACTAAATGTGTGTTTCTCCTCTCTTTCTGTTTCTGTTCAGGCAGAAGAAGTCCAGGGTGCTAGAGAGGTCCTTCCTGGCGTGTGAATGGGTGGGGGGGTCCTCCTCCGTGAAGAAGAATCCGCCATCAAAGAAGACAACAAAGGTATGGGTCATGTTTCTCTCTAGCTCTTTAAAAAATGCTTTCACTACTGCGAGGCTGCAGAATAAGCGATTATTATTATTATTTTTCCTGTGACACATCGTTGCGGACAAAGCGAGTTGTCTTGATGTTGTTCCCCGATGATGTCACATCCTGGGGGCTGTGGCCGTGGCTCAGGAGGTACAGATGATTGAGGTTATCCCATGATCCATGGGTCAGCGGTTCGAATCCCACCTCTTGCTGTGTCCGCATGTCGTCACAAGTGTCACAAGACGAACCACTGAACCCCAAGTTGCCTCCATTGACTTGGTGGATGCTATAGCTTGCCGCCCTTGGTTGGTGTGTGTGTGTGAATGTAGGAAGCTGGTGGGTAGATTGACGGCACTGCTGGTCAGTGTGTGTGTGTGTGTGTGTGTGTGTGCGCGCGCATGT